>JAJJWW010012991.1:0-99401 GCA_023531295.1 Papaver armeniacum
GTTAACCTAGCAGCTAGATTGGCAATCCACGTCGGTCGACTAGGACAATCACCTAAGTCTTATGGGAGTGCTAATCTAGCGGCTAGATTAGCCGGTCCACGTCATTGGGACATCAGTCAATTTGAACAGCTCGGCGCTTTAAATCTCGGATCGGATCAAAAATAAATCCCTATGTTGAACCATTCAGTGAAATGGTGGTTTTCAATGTTGAATGATTCAAAGAACTTATCTATTTGCTAGTTCACTCTGAACAAGCTAGGGAGAAGAACCAGTGTTAACAAATAAACAACACTTTTTTTGAATTGCAATATATTTTTGCTATTCCTGGATATTTTTGCCCATTAAGCAAATTCATGTGCACCCTTATCAAATGTACAGACCAAGGAATAGCTGTGATTTTGTGGTGCATGATGAATATATTTGGATGGGTTGTCCAATAGTCATGCTAAGTTTTATGGGCTAGATTGGGCTGTTATTTCTTAGGTTCACCACGTGGTATCCAACAAAGTGTGGTGTCATTTCTTAGGTTTTTACGAATGTGATTGTTGGGACATAACGATAAAATAGCCACTTAGAACCTTATAAATACTTCCAACACTCGATCCAATCACAGTACATTCACCAACGTTTTAGGTTATCAGCTAGTAATTTTTTTGGGTTTCTATTTACGTACTATGAATATCAACCCCATATCAGTGGTGAGCAAATTATTATTGATTTATGATAGTGGTGGTGTGGATGAGAGTGTTTTTTCGGGTTCGATTCCAACTTATAAAAACATTTTGAGTCTAGACCAAGGTAGTCGATTTCGTATCTCGGACTGTCTCGGCTGGGTCCGAGACGCCGGTACAAAATTTTCTCGCCGAGATACTCGGCGGAATCTCGGAGCACTGATAGTCTTCTAAAGCAGACATTTTGCACATGTATACTTAGTGTGATTACATGTGTCGCGCAAATCTCATGTACAGTTAGTTCCGCAACACCTGTATACCCACCATGATAAGCGGTAACAAAACGAATGAGAAGCTGAACTCTCTCATTTTAAGCATTGAATTTCTCACTCTCTTAAACTCTCTTCCAGAAGTAATTTACTTAGAAGCTTTGATGTTAAGACTTTGGTTTGAAGGAAATCATCTAAAGAAGAGCATGTTTGATAGACAATGAGTTTGGAGAAATTAAAAAGAGGAAAGGAGATCAATGAACTCTAGAAACAAGGTTGGTAAGAGAATTTTAAACATTAACAGGATGATAATGGTGTTAGATCAGAAGAAATTTTCCTCCCTAATTAGAGAATCAAACATGTGAAATTTTTGTCTATTGTGATGTTGATGGATCAGGTAGTGGTGATACCGATTTTTGTATGGCTCAGTGTAGTCAATCGCATGCAGGAATTAGTATTGTTAAAATAAAAAGGAAGATTCATACAGTGGATAAAAATGAAAGACTCTTTGAATGAAAACGATGACACCGTTAGAACCAAAGCGAGATTCCGGCCGAGATTGCAGCCGAAATTGAAAATTCCGGGTTGTTTTCCGGTAAGATTTCGTCGAGGCGAAAATGTTGATATCGGTTCCCCAGTGGCCGGGAACGGAAAAATCGCCGAAATCTCGGCCGAGACGGCCGAGATTGACTACACTGGTCTAGACTCTAGACTCCATTTTACGTGACACCATACTGTTATTTAGAACCACGGTGTTAAGCTTTCATGGTGGAGGAAGATTATGGTGATAGACTCCATGAAATTATGCTTCATGCGAGTTAGTGAGAGAGTGGTCGACCAGGAAGAGGGAGGGATGCCAGGAAGACAACCTACTTTTGGTCTGTCGAAAGACTAGGCATACTTTCTAGGTCCACTTTCGCACGTTCGATTAAGCTCAATCTGGGTTGCGACGGACGCTCCATTTCTTGAGCCGTGTCCGCGTCCGAGCTGCATGGCGGACACAAGACGCGTGGGACGACACACGACGCGTGTCCGACGCACCAATTTGCGGCGTCTGCGCTGGCGTCCTGGGTTTTGGGACGCACTAATGTGTAGCGTGTCCGACGCATTTTTTTTTCATTTTCATATAAACTTTTTCCTTTATTTTTACTTTATTATTAACCAAATGAAGAAAGACAAACATTTCAATCAATAATTTAGGTCTTTATTCGGATTTTGTATATGGAAATGACATCACGTATACCCTTAATTGGACATGTGTTGATCTAAGAATGCATTTGATTGTGCAATGTGTTTAATAGTGACCCGATTATTTGACATTCGGCGTGTATAAACAAACAATATCTTCTTTTCTTTTAAAATGTATATATATATATATATATAACATCATTTTCTAATTTTTAGGGTGAAATACTTGACTTTCTTTGTATAAATACATGATTATATATATAAATAAAATATGTATATACGTGTCGCGTCCTAGTTTTTTGAAAATTTTGTAGTGTCCGCGTCAGCGTCGTGTCGTGTCCGCGTCTACGCGTCCGCGTCCGTGCAACCCAGAGCTCAATAAACAAGGAGTAGTGACATGGTTTACCATCAAGTCAGCTCTATTTCTATCTAAATATCGATGCTGGTTTTCTTCCTGGGTCTTCCTCTGAATGGAAATGCAATACTCTCGAGATTTTATAGTCCCAATTAAATTAATTGGGGAAAAATGGGGTAATTCTAGGCACCAATTAAATCCAATTAATTTAATTGGGACTACAAAATCTCGAGGATGTTTGGCAAAGGGAAGCCACCTTTTACGGTCCCAATTAAATTAGTGGCAGTACCACATTGTCGGGATTTTGTAGTCTAGTTTATGCAAAGCATTGAGCGGCTAAGATATGTAAAGTTGTTTAAATAATTATTTTAATCTCTCTATATTCATGTTAATTATTTAAAATTTCTTTCACCTGAAGCAGATTGGCTATGGATTATTTCTAGGAGAACATAACGCAATTTGATAAGAGGGTTGCCGGAAAAGTTGGTTGAATACGCAACAAAAATATTTCCATGATAAAAAAAACATACTACTTTAAACTAAGTTTTTTCTTAAATGAACCATTAATCGGAAGAAACAAATTCGTACCCAAATAACGAAAATGCGTCATTTCCATGAAAAAATGATTAATTCTATGAAAATAATCCCCATCATTTCGTTATTTCCATGAAAAGATAGCTAATTCTCTGAAAATAATACCTATCAAAACGATAGGGAATAAAATTTAAAAGAATACTTGACTGATATTTATATATTCAGAACTGTTAATATATTTGTACGACCGGAATCAGTGTCTTCAAACCAACCATAGAAACAAAGGCATGAGATCGCTTTCAGTCCTACAAAATTTTCGCTTCTTTATAATGTAATATGTTATAATCCTAATTTCGTTTTGAACTGAAAGAGAATCATGACTCGCACAAATGCCAGTACCAAACCCAATTCTTTACGAAGATGGAAGAGAATCGTGAGAACTAATCAGGAAACAACCAATGATGAAACCCTCCTCCACTCTGGTTCTAAGAGGTCAATTTTCCCTATGGATTATGATCCACCAGCAAAATACTCAAACACAAACCTATCCCCTAGGGTTCTGGAAACTTCCCATGAAAAGTTCTATGATCAATGTTAATACAATCGTGGAATTGTCGTGGTTAAGGGAATGAGACAACAATTTTTATCCTAAACTCATTCTTGCGAGCTTGTAAACCATTTATTTTGTTCTTGTCAGAAATTGGATTTAGGGTTTGCAATTCTTTGGGTTTTCCTCACTATCATTATGTTTCGGCTAGAGGCAGAAGCGGGGGTCTTTTAGTTCTCCGGAAAGACTCTGTTGAGTTATAGGTGATATCCTCTTTAGCCAACTTAATTCACTGCAATGTTGTTGCTCAGCTTTATATACCTAAAAAAGGGAACTATTATGTGTGTATGGTCCACCTGCGCAGCAAAATAAGGATAATTTTTGGGTAAAAACTTCATTTCTTATTGCTTCCAGCAATTCTCCTTGGTGCATGATGGGTGATTTAAATGCGCTGATGTATTCTCATGAGTAACATGAAGGTTCTCAAACTAGTGATATCAGCTGTCATGAATTTAGGAATTTTATTAGAGATAGAGATGTGGTAGATTTGGGTTATGCTGGACCTGCATGCATACACTTGGACTAACAATGCCATCTATTCTAACTCTACATCTACCTATAATATATAGTGACCATGCTCCCATTTTGATGAATACAATGTAGAAACTTCCTAAAACGAACATGCAGTATAAGTTTGAATATTTCTGGACTGAGCATCCACAGTTAATAGAGGAAATTCAAATTTGTTGGGAAGTTATCGATGGACCTACTATTGGTGGATTGCAAAGTCAGGGGTTCAAAATTTCTTAAATGGAGCAAAGATACTTTTGGTCATTTGTCTAGTGAAATTGAAATGGAGAAAAGTAAATTGCTGGAAGTGCAAAAAAACTCTCACTTGTATGACACTAAAGATGAGGAAAATGTTATCTTGCAAAGGATAGACGTACTACTGAAAAAGGGAAGGATATTTTGGGAACAAAGGAATGATTCCAGCTGGATTCCGAATAATGATAAGAATACAAGGAGCTTCCATCTTCCAGCCACTCATATAAGAAATAAAAACAACATTCTTCCTATTAATGATTGTAGGTGCAAATAACCCACGGAGCTAGGTGGAACCATCCTGACTAAGGGCGCACCAGGCGAAATGAGTACTAGAAGCACTGAATCACCTCGTCAGGCCTGGGCACGGGGAAAGAGGAACAGAGATAGCTCGAGAAGTTGACATAAAGGGGAAAAAGCTTTGATGTGATGCTCGTCGAGTTCGAGGACAATTAATGCACTGACAGGGTTGGTAAGGAGATGAGAGAAGCTCGACCGAGACGAGACTCGGCCAAGCATTTGAAGGGCGATGCCGATCACATCCACCCAACAGACGACATCGGGCGATGACACCACTCGGCTAGATGATTCGGCCCGAGGAAAAGCAGAGATCGATTGAAGCACCAGCAAGTCGCCCGAGGAGAACATCCAGGAAGCTATACCAGGCTCAACACTGTAATATTGATGTATCACCGCCTGTATCTATAAATAGAGATCGTGTAGGAAGGTAGAGGGGAGGTTTTTTGGAAAAGGAAAAAGTGAGATAAAGGAGAGTAATATTAGGCATTTGTGAGTATTGTTGTGTGTGTTGATCCTTGTAATCTTGCGTGAAGTAATAAGATCATCCCTTAAACCCCGTGGACGTAGGTAATCATACCGAACCACGTAAATCTTGTGTTCTTTGATGCCTTTGTTTATTTACTTCTTAGCATACTTCATTCGGATGTAGTAGTAGGATTTTCTACATCTACATTCTGGCGCCGACTAAGGGGACCGTATAACATCTTCGGATACCTTAAAATCGGTTACCGAAAGAGGAAAGTCCAAGCTCCTAAGCCACCTTGTGTGCTAGTTGACGCTAAGGGAGAAACTCTTTTGGTTTTTTATCTTTGTTTTCCTAGCAGAACCTTATTGAGTTCGATATAAGTTCGCTTTGTGTTCTAGCTTTTTATCTTTATTTTCTTAGCAAAACCTTATAGAGTTTGATATAAGTTCGCTTTGTGTTCTTGTTTATTATCTTTGTTTTCCTAGCAAAACATGTCTTTCGTTTAAACAAAGTCGTCAAGACTGCATTTCATTAAGCTAATTTGTTTGCTTAAGACACCTCAGTGAGTTATTGGAAGATCTGCGAGCTCCCGAAATAACATCTTTCGATGTTGGTAGAAGCTAGAAGGAAATCCCATCTCGCTGGCCGTCACCTATTATTTCAAACCTCGATTAAAAGAGAGATTCAACAGCTCCTATCAGCATCTATTGAGGATAGTTGATGCTAAATGAAAGACTCTAACGGTCGTAACACATAGGTTGCTAGATTTATCATCTAAATATCACCTCCATGATTTAAGGATAGATATCGTTACATTTGTCTTCATTTACTCGTTTCGCCGTTTAAACCCTTCTTTTTAGCAAATTAAACAAAGCACAATGATGGTGGAAGCAAGACTAGCTCAGAATCATTGAGTCTAGTTTTCAGAAACTATGGCTGGAAGGATTACAGTGAGGGGTCGTTAGGCGAATCTCATTTTGATCCTACACTAGAAGCCTCACAAAGATCGAGAAAATCGCAGGAATCCTACGGTTCCAACCCGTCTCCGGGAATTCAAGAACTTGTATAGGAAGGCCATCGACAAGAATTGTTGAGGGTTGTCGTTACTATCCATCGTCGCCAAGAAAGAAATCTTCCGGTTTAACGTACGGGTGATTAATGACTTCTGGCGCTAGGAATGTTAGGACAAATAATGATTAATGCATAGGGAAAGTACCGAAAGCGATGTGTCGAGACAGCTTTTCAAAGATTGTCCTTTACGGCCAAAACAACTTGACTGCTGAGACCAACACGCTAGCGTAAATGGGAGTGTACTATAAGAACTTTTCCCACCTTGCACTGCAGAATCTTTGTACTTTATCCTTAACCTTTTCGAAAGCGGTTGAAGTAAGTCTTTGTGTACTTTGCTGACATAGGTACGAACGGGGCGGGCGAGCCGAGAGGAGCGGGGGACGATATCGAAGGTAATGGCGAGCACCTCCAGGACGAGCAGGATCCTGAGAAACCGAGTCACAGCGGGATCTAGTGTACAAGAAGGACTCACGGATTCCCGACACGAAGATCATCGGCCAAACAACCAGGGCGAGACTCATGCATTAATCAAAGGCATGACTACTGTCGACGAGGAGGTCGATTTGGGCCGAGACGACGATCTACCACCCGGGATGCTGAGGATTAACCCGGGCCAGGTGGGGCAGGGGAACGGGGACAACATGGAAGACGGAAGAACTGCATCGGATACCGAGGAGGAAGAGGAAGTGCAGACAATACAGGAGGAACGAGGGAGAGAAAGACGACCGACAGAGCACCAGCTAGAACTAGAACAAGAAGGTGAGAGGCTGATGAGTGCCAAATAGTGCATATTTATACACCTTTTTATTGGCATTTTACTCATCTTTTGTGCTCATAAATCAGATATTATCCCATATTCTGTATTTTCCTTGTTTTCAAGAATAAATATTTGTATTAATTAATTTTGTGTTTTTAGGTAATAATAAAACTCGGAGAATCTGAGGAGCCAAAAGAGCGAAGAATTGGAGTCGAGCATCTATGGAGTAGATAGCCAAAGCCTGCGCGCGCGTGAGTTGCAACCCAACAAGTAGCAACTCATCTCAAGACATGGGTTTGAGCTAGACCCGACCCGTGACCCGGATCCGAGCCCGTCTCTTCTGAGACGTTGAGATCTCTATCTTCCACATCCAATGGTCGCTGCCTCCACGTGCATCATAGATCGCTGCTCCCGTGCAACACTAGATCAAGCCAAAACCGCTTACCTCCCTGAGCCGTTCAGATCGCACCAGCTTCATCCAACGCTCGCTAGGCTAGTCTCATCATTTCTCTGATGCACCCGCTCAACACCACACCACCTATATAAGCTCCTTAGCCAAAACCTAAACCTAATTTTCTCTTCTCTTCTCCTCTCCACCCGACAGAGCTCTGCTCTCCACCTCCTCTTCCCCGACCATCTCTGCAACGCCATCACCACCACCATCTCCTCTGCCGTTCTTCCCGACACCACAGTCACCAGCAAACGATGCACCATCCCTTACCGTCTCTCTACCTAGTTCATAGCTTCTTCCCTAGAATCTAAGATCGAGACAGAGAGAACTAGGGTTAGGGTTTCGCGAGCAGAGGGAGCAAGCATCACCTCAGAGCCGAATTGACAAGAGAGAGGACTGAATCAGAGAGCATGGGTAAATGGGTATGACTTTAATTGTTATTTTAAAGCAAATTTAGGGTTTGATATTTTGGGGGATTTTGCATGTATAAATAGAAGTGTATTTGGATGTTTGAGGCACGCCTGGATTAGCCAGTGCAGTCATTTAGGTTAATTTCTGTTTTAATTTATCAGCTAGGGTGTTGTTGAAACCCTAGACAATATGTTGATTAATTCTTACTGATGTTGCTGTGATTATTGTGCTTAATGAGACTTAAGAGTTTAGTTAGCTGAGTAACTCAGTTCTCCTGTGATTGGCTGTACTGTAAGAAGACAGCCAATACTAGGGGAGAATTAGAGTGAAAGATTAACCAATTCTCCATGTGAAACTTTCAGAGAAGATTGTATGTGCTTAATGAAATATGAATAATGCTTAGTTAATTGACCAAGGAACCTGTGATAGAGTGTACTGTAATAAGACACTCTATACTAGGGGGGAATTATGAGATTAGTGATTCATTATTCATTAGAATCATCCTTAGGAAGATACAAGAACACAACATTAGTGGAATGACCTTAGCATAGAGTCAAGTGGTGGATTCATCACCCTGGTACTTCCCATATTGTCACATTTTAATTCTTTTCCTTAGTTCAGAGTCACTTCAATCATTTCAGTCGCTTCGACAACCAATATTGTGTTACATACATTACTTAGAAACTCAGTCTAGCAAGCCTTGATCACTTATCGACACCACAAGTCTCTGTGGTTCGACTCGTATTTGCCCCGTGCTTCATAACAGACACCGTGCACTTGCAGATTATCCAAGTAGGTCATAAATTAAACATACTTAGAGGCCTACCAAGTTTTTGGCGCCGCTGCCGGGGACTTGGCGTGTGCCCTGTGTTCATTGGCCTTGCTTAACTGATTTCCCTTTTCTCCCTGTATATACCCACCTTTTGTTTTCATTGTAGTTTTAGCCCTGTTTTTCATTGGCCTTGTTTTCATTGTAGCATCATAACCCTGTAGTAGTGTAACTTAACATGTAGGTTTCCATTTCTGCATCTGTCATTGCATCTTCAGTTAGCTTGCATTCATTTAGTACATCTTGGCTTGCATGAACATCTTTGCATTGTGCATCTTTCTCTCTGTGGCTTGAGCTGTCAATAACTCAGCTGCTGTGCTGCATCATTCCCCTGTCAGTCCAAGTTATTCTCAGATTGCATCATTCTCTTTGCCTTGAGTTGCACATTGCTGAAAACTAAAACTCTCATCTTGAAGTCACAGGTACCAGCAAAAGCTGTGGTAAAGCTGAGGGAAGGAAGCACAAACAGAGCAAACCCAGGGAAAGACAAGGAGTTGAGCAATACAGCCACTGTGGCTAAAGCAAGTTGGTCACTCTCAATTCCTTTTACATTCTAGATGCATGCTAGGCCTGTAAATCTGTGGATCTTTGAACCATCTCTGCATGATTAGCTACCTTGCTAGGTAACCACTCCTGAATTGATTAAAAATCTCATGAGCATTACCTTGAATGCATGATAAACCTATGCCCGGGTAGTCTACACACCTTGAGCATCTTTGTTTGTGCCTGTGTGATACCTGTTTGAGATTATTAGCCCGTGTGTATTCTATCCCCGAATTGAGAGTTGAATGTATGCTTGCTGAGTATTGCTCATCCTCCTGGATTTTTGATGCCCTTGAAGGCTGTGATTTGTGCTCTAACCCTCCGGCCCTGTTTGGTGTGTGAGATGAGCTACACTGAGGCTTCCTATTTTGTACAAACCCAGTTGACAAACCCCTGAGCATGGTAGCCTGAGATCTCAAATTGAGTAGATGCAGCCTGTGAGCCATCTTCTTTCCTGGTTCACCTGGTTCCCTTGCATGCTAGCCTGTTGAGCCAGTTGAGCCTGTTGACCTCACACATGCTAGCTGAAAATATTATGACACTGCACTGAACTGTATTGCATGAACTGTCATCACTGCGAGTTGATATCAAACTATGAATTAGCTACTCGCCACCTTGCCAGCCTCTCAGAAGTTGCAAGTCCGAGCTTAGCCTGTGCAAACCCCGAGTTGTTATCAAACTGAGGTAAGTTAACACAACATGTTCTGGGCATTACACATGAATCTTGAGCCATCTTTGCATGATAAACTAGCTGCCTAGCTAGGTATATTAATGCTTGAATAAATGATTGAGTGAATGATCTTTGGTTAGCATCTCACTTAATTGCCCTGTACCCTGAGCATGTTGAAACTGTTGGTATTGTTTATGTATTGAGAGCTGCTTTTCTGTTGCATCTCAGATCTGGCATCACTATTGTGTGTGATTGTGTAGCATTTGAATGAGGGTTTAGGCACTTGAGACCCATCCTAAGCATTGCTCATCTGTGAGAACTAGTGCATCTGTAAAACCCTGTCAACTGATCCATGCTCATGCTCATGCTCATGCTCCTGTGATAACCTGTGCCTAATGCTAAGCATGATAATTTGAGCCTTACAAAGCCCTGTACCTTGAGCTGCAAACCCTGAGTTCCAGCCCCTGAGCTGTTGAGTTGAGATTGTGCATGCTTGACCTTGTATGAGACCTAGGATGGCTATCGCCTTGCATTGTTGGTACATAAACCTCTAAAAACTGGAATCGGTTGACACACTGGCATGATAAGTCTGTTGTAAAGAACCAAAAATTGTTCATCTGCCCTTGCTTTTGTGCATTTGTGCATCAATTTCAGCAATCTATATGTGGCCCTGAGGTATTTGAATGATTGTTGAGTGTGAGTTTAGATCGACTTGTGCTGTTCTGTGACTTGCATGAATTGTGTGGTGCATAGCTATCTATGCACACAACCAATTGCTATCAGTGCGTGAGCCGAAGCCCCACTTAGAGCTGTGCATTAGCTGCACTGTGCTCTACCAGTGCTGTGCACAGCCTGTGCATAAGCTGCTGGGCTCTGCACAAACATCAGACTCACAGAACCTGGGCTCTGTTTCTACACCAAACTAAGCCCACAAGAACCCAAACTGGGCTATGCAATAGACTAAGCCCACCTAAGCTGCTCACTGCTGGGCTGCTTCTGCCTAAGCCTCTCTGCTGGGCTCTGCTCACTGCTGGGCTGCGCACAAAACTCAACCCACTTCTGGGCTATACATAATCTGGGCTGTGCAACCAAGCTGGGCCAGACCATCTAGGCTAGAACCCATCTGCTGGGCTGTGCACTGGGCTGCTTTAACTAAGCCCACAGTTCCACTGGACTGTGCAAAAGACTAAGCCCCATCTGATGGGCTGCTTAGCATCAACTGGGCTGGACTTTCCCACATAAACCAAAGCTCCCAACAAAACCAAATGAATCCCATTGAAACCAAATCCCAATAAACCAAATCCAAAGCCCAATAAACCAAATTCCCACATAAACCAAAGCCCATTTTCATTTTATATTTGTTAATGTGTGTACATATTTTCTATTGGGTTGATCCTCAACTCTTTAGACTCTTGGTTTATGGTGAATTTTCATTGTATATATCCAGTAGGACTTGTTAAATTTTCTTTTCTTGAATCGGTTGAGTCTTCATGCGCATATATTATGCTAATCCGATATGATATATTGGATTCTATCCTTGACGAACGAAGCTCAACCTTGCTCCTGCCGACATCCAGGTAATCTCTTCCCTTTTCTCTTATCAAAGCATAGTTCTCTCGGTATGTGATTTGTTTAAATTTTTTTCTATATGTAGACACATTGAGGACAATGTTTGATTTAGGTTTGGGGGTGCATTTGCATTTAGAGTTTTTAGTCTTTTATTTTACCTTTTATTTTCAAAAAAAAAAAAAAAAAAAAAAAAAAAAAAAAAAAAATTCCAAAACTTTTTGCAAATAAAAAACCTCCAACTTTTAGAGATTTTAGAGTCACTAGCATGCTTCTAGCTATGTTTACATAGAGATTCGACCGAAATAACAGAAGTTAGAAAATGTAGGAGAACACAATCGGGTTTCTTAGTTGATTAGAGCATTAAAGTTGGATTTAACCATACCGGAGGGCGAATTAGGTGCTGTTTAGATATTCGGTAGTAGAATTGTGATCACCCATAGTGGAGACTACCCATTTTACATCAAGTGAGGCACCAACCTTCAATTTTTTGCAACTTTCTAGAAAAGCTGTTAGAGTGTGTGTCACCGTACGTAAATTCCGGGTAGGAATGGTGAGCTACCCAACTTCGCACCATTTTCAAAGACTACTTTTGATCTCTTGAGTGCTAGTTTTTGTCAATCATGAGGGTGACGTCTAAAGATGAAAACTCCTTCTAAATACCGATTTGCCGTTAGCATCACTCTCTCTCTCAATCGCAAGACCCATAGAAACACATCATCGTCAGCAAGGAGCAGAATCAGAATATTGAAAGAAAAATTGATATAGTCCAAGGTTTATGTGCAACAAAGAAAAGAAAATAGGATGAGAATTAATAAAATTTATAAAATCAAGACAATACAAGTTGTGGAAAAATTGAGTGATAAAGTCCTTTGTCCATGGAGTTAGTTGTTTCATTATTTGTATTTTTATTTTCACTTTTTGTAATCAAAAAAAAAAAAAAAAAAAAAAAATCAAAAAATCAAAAAAATCAAAAAATATTGTAGTTTATTTTTGCTACCACCATGGTAAAAAGAATTGAAAAAGAAAAATCCAAACAACAAGAAAATTGAGTAGAAAAGTTAAAAATTGTCAAGTTTTTGTGAAGTTTAGAAGTTCGTCATCAACAATTGAAGACCGAAGACCGAAGATTGAAGACGTTTCTATGGTTCTTATGAGAGAGTGATATTAATTGCCGATCGGGTGAGAAGTGAGTGAGTACTCCCACCCCTTACTAATGGTTGATTTCCTTTCTTAGAGATCATCAGAAAAAGATTTTTTTTGTCCACACTTCTGTGGAGTCTCCAGAAATTAATTCGGAAGGTTATCCTTCTTACCTACAACGTGTGCAGGATTTCTCTCTTTACTCCTGCCTGCACACATGCATGAGAGACTAAAAAAGCGATCTTTTTGAGTGCAATTATCATAAAACCCTAAATGGTGAGGCAGAAGTTGAGACTTATGATCACAATCGAATCCGAATTCTTTCATATGGTATGGTTACTTCTCGCTCAGCACTTAAGGATGAGAATGCGTTCTTCGATAGTTCTAACCACGTTACTAGCATGCGAAACTCTATGTCCTCATAGCTTCTAGGATGCTTGAGACTCTTTTACGCTCCGAAGTTGGAGAAGGTTTTGTGGGTACACCTCTTGTAAACCCTCACGAGACCACAACTCGTCCACTAGGGACACCTAGGGGTTTAAAGGCTTAGTGCATACGCTAAATGCGTCGAGAGACTGCGACAGGGGGTATAGTTAGGATTTCTTCATTTTGTTTCACTTGAGGACAAGTAAAATTCGGGTTTGGGGGTATTTGATGAGTGCCAAATAGTGCATATTTATACACCTTTTTATTGGCATTTTACTCATCTTTTGTGCTCATAAATGGATATTATCCCATATTCGTATTTTCCTTGTTTTCAAGAATAAATATTTGTATTAATTAATTTTGTGTTTTTAGGTAATAATAAAACTCGGAGAATCGAGGAGCCAAAGAGCGAAGAATTGGAGTCGAGCATCTATGGAGTAGATAGCCAAAGCTTCTTGCGCGTGAGTTGCAACCCAACAAGTAGCAACTCATCTCAAGACATGGGTTTGAGCTAGACCCGACCCGTGACCCGGATCCGAGCCCGTCTCTTCTGAGATGTTGAGATCTCTATCTTCCACATCCAATGGTCGCTGCCTCCACGTGCATCATAGATCGCTGCTCCCGTGCAACACTAGATCAAGCCAAAACCGCTTACCTCCCTGAGCCGTTCAGATCGCACCAGCTTCATCCAACGCTCGCTAGGCTAGTCTCATCATTTCTCTGATGCACCCGCTCAACACCACACCACCTATATAAGCCCCTTAGCCAAAACCTAAACCTAATTTTCTCTTCTCTTCTCCTCTCCACCCGACAGAGCTCTGCTCTCACCTCCTCTTCCCAGACCATCTCTGCAACGCCATCACCACCACCATCTCCCTGCGTTCTTCCCGACACCACAGTAACACGACCAAACGATGCACCATCCCTTACTAGTCTCTCTACCTAGTTCATAGCTTCTTCCCTAGAAGCTAAGATCGAGACAGAGAGAACTAGGGTTAGGGTTGTGAGCAGAGGAGCAAGCATCACCTCGAGCCAAATTGACAAGAGACGGGATCGGAATCGAGAGAGCATGGGTAAATGGGTATGACTTTAATTGTTATTTTAAAGCAAATTTAGGGTTTGATATTTTGGGGGATTTTGCATGTATAAATAGAAGTGTATTTGGATGTTTGAGGCACGCCTGGATTAGCAGTGCAGTCATTTAGGTTAATTTCTGTTTTAATTTATCGGCTAGGGTGTTGTTGAAACCCTAGACAATATGTTGATTAATTCTTGCGATGTTCTTTGTGATTATTGTGCTTAATGAGACTTAAGAGTTTAGTTAGCAATGAGTAACTCAGTTCTCCTGTGATTGGGCTGTCTTGAAGAAGACAGCCAATACTAGGGAAAATTAGAGTGAAAGATTAACCAATTCTCCATGTGAAACTTTCGAGAGAAGATTGTATGTGCTTAATGAAATATGAATAATGCTTAGTTAATTGACCAAGGAACCTGTGATAGAGTGTACTGTAATAAGACACTCTATACTAGGGGGAATTATGAGATTAGTGATTCATTATTCATTAGAATCATCCTTAGGAAGATACAAGAACACAACATTAGTGGAATGACCTTAGCATAGAGTCAAGTGGTGGATTCATCACCCTGGTACTTCCCATATTGTCACATTTTAATTCTTTTCCTTAGTTCAGAGTCACTTCAATCATTTCAGTCGCTTTGACAACCAATATTGTGTTACATACATTACTTAGAAACTCAGTCTAGCAAGCCTTGATCACTTATCGGCACCACAAGTCTCTGTGGTTCGACTCGTATTTGCCCCGTGCTTCATAACAGACACCGTGCACTTGCGGTATCACAAGTAGGTCATAAATTAAACATACTTAGAGGCCTACCAGAGGCTTAGGCGAGTACATTTGGCAAGGGGCGACCACAACCGGGACATCCCCCCAGCAGTGGCCGACTATCCCGAAGCTCCGATCGTCCCCCCTGTCGTTCTCTCGACGAGACCTCCAACTGCACCCCCTAATATAACAGGACCCCAAGTGAATGGCCACTCTAGCCATGAAAGCACCGCAGGCCAATGTTACTCGCTATATTGGCGAGCCAAAGAAGGCAAGAAGACCTAATGAGAGAAGCTGCAAAGGAGAAACCTAGCTTTAAAACATGAAAATTACCAACTAAAGTAACGGGAGAGCTGGGGTCGAGAGGATCATCGAGCCGAGGCGCTTCTAGCAACCACACTTTGTCGAGGAACACTCCACCCCCCTCCCCAAGCCGAGAACGCATACCCGACCCTAATCGGCCAAGAGGAGGGTATGGGCCAACCGAGGATTCTTCGACCGAGGAAGAAGCAACCAATGAGGGTATCGATGCGACAACCAAACAAAAGATCGAACAACTCGAGCAAATGGTCAAAAAACTGACAGGGAACAGCGAGGACGACAAGCTAGCAGAAGTAATCAGTGAAGCCCAGAAGACGCCGTTTACTAAGGAATTGGATCGGACTCCATTCCCGCTGTTTATGGGTGAAAACTACTCTGCGAGAATTTGGTAATTTGGGGTGTGGATGAGGAATGAATCTAAACCCTAAACAAATGCACTGCGCGATGAGTGCTTGTAGATTCGAGAGATCAATCTGTGCAAGTCCGGCCTAAACCAAGAAATGGCCGTTCCAGACTTGTTTCGGTCACAAAGTGAAGGAGATGGGGTTGATCTTAGGGAGGAAGCGAAGAAGGTGTTGAGATTGTGAAGGTGTTGGATTGCTTATGACTTGTAACAGAAAGATGAAGCGGGCTTGCGGTTGATGCAAGCGAGGCTCTGGGTGTTTGAATACGATTTGTATTAACACTTGGTTTTTCTGTCTCGCCTCGAACTTGTGTTGTTGTTTGAAATAGGGCGGAGAACCTATTTATACAAGTCATTGAGCCTCATTCATGTCTCTCGTGGGAAGTGGAGGAAGTGGAGTGATGGAGTAGTGGAGTTGTGCGTCGACCAGTCTTGCCCACTTCTCCTGTTCATCTCTAACCGTCCATGACTTCCTAACACGTTCTTGTGATGGCGCGTTGCACGCTGCACGCTGTAAACCGCCAGACCAATACCCCAGTATGTATCCCCCCAGTTTGTGACATGATTGATGTCTGGAATATGGATCGTGGATCCACGAAAGATAGCATGTAATGCTGAATTGAATAACTGCGTTATTCAGAAAGTCGATACTTGTGAAGTATCGTGTGTATTTTATGCAGTACCTGCATGTGGTGTGGTAAAGTGATGGGTAATGACTCCTCACTAACCAAATAACTCCTGACCAGGGTTATATAACCAAGCTGGTGAAGTTTAACGGATGAGATGATGTTTGAGACACTCATCTGTGACCGTTAATGAATACTAGGGTTTTTGAAGAGGTGTGCAAGCATCACTCTTCAGCTTGGTCAAAACCAAGCATGGGAAGGATTTTGGAGAGGACCGACCATACATGCGTGTTGACGGCATGATGATATGGGCGCCTGTATTCCGTTCCCTTCATGAAAGCGCGATCTGGGCCACTCAATTTGACCGGCAAAGAGGAGTGGTTGAGATCGGTTTGCGGCAGAAATCTCTTACCGCAAAGGAATTGGTAACCGCGTGATATTCCGCACACGTTCCAAGACAACCGTCCTTGGTCGGTCTTGGTCGGTCACTCTAGCGTGTAGGTGGTAGGCTGGTGTTCACGCCCATGTCTCACCGTCCCATGAAAACGTGATCTAAGCCACTCAATTCATAGGTGAAGTTGAGTGGTCAAGATTAGTTTGCAATCTGGGAGGTGCAACCACACAAGTTTGTGGGCGTTTTGGGGTTAACCCGGGCATGATATGCCTTGGCCGACCGCATGAGGAGGTAGATGGGCCCACGGTGGTCATGCTTTGGTATAACCGGACTGCTTAATCTAATCTGTGACCCTCCATTCGTGCGGAGGAGAAGATGGACGCGCGTGATGGCTTGAACCCTAATTTTGGCTTTCAAAGCCGTGCGACCATGCTCTTTTAGGCGGGACGAATTTGTTGTGACCAATCATGGTTGGTTTTGACCGATTGGTCAAGTGTGTAGGCGGTCACATGGTGATTGTGTCGACATGCTCCGGGCCCTTTGAGTGCACATCTACACCCTCCATCTATATGCGAAGATGGATGGTTGAGACCGATTTTGCGGCACATGTAATGCCGCAAACCCTAATTTAGGGTTTTCCGTCCATAATGCTTGGTATGGACGATTTCTTGGCAAGCGAAGGCCAATGGTCGACCATGCGGGGTCGGGTGTGTGTATTCCATACCGCTTGGGGGTGATGGAATTGATCGGTCATCCAATCATGCTTGTGGAGTTGGATGACTGCGATCGAATCATATCCAGACTGATATGGTCAGTGCCGAATGCTCAATCGGGCTAGTATAACACACCGAGAGGGCTCAATCCGGGCTAGTATAACACACCGAGAGGGCTCGGGCTAGTATAAAACACCGAGAATCACTGTACGGGTATTTCGTACATGGTTTCATTATAGTGCTTGGAGGTTCGTGTTACTCTTACAGAGTAACACTCAGTCGTCATGCCACACTGATAATGAGTACAGGAAATACAAGGTGATATGAAATTCGCTGAGAATGGGATTTATTGCTACAAGTTCCATTCTTGGTGAATCAAGTGAGGAGTATCCAACACTTATAGATGGCTTTATCTTTTACAAGATGTCAGCCGCATGATTTTCTCTGGTTTTTACAAATATAACCTTAAAGAAAATCCACCATCAACATTAAGTCCCCTCGCCTAGCACATAATGGTTACTTTATTGTGTGGTAGGCATGAGATGGTGACTTGATTAAAGATAAAACTTATGAGGCAAAGTTAGATGTTACCAGGAGGACGGGTCATCCTGTCCTTGGAGTATGTCACGTTCAAAAGGCATATAGGAGAGTGTTTCCCCTAGTATGATGTCGGCCTTGCACTGGCTTCGATCGACCTTGCTATGCACAGCCGGTCGAGGGGCTGTGCGCTGCTTCACTCGATCGTGGGGTTGTGCCTAATCGACGGACTGCTTTTTGTTTCGTTCGTGGGGCTACTGCGCCTGCTTGTTCGAATGTGGGCTTGTTGTGGCTGCTTGATTGAACGTGAGTCTCACCCACATACGCCTGACAGACTTGAAACTTGTACCGGTCTTGAAATCAACACCAGACTAAAATTTGTACCGGACTAAAATTTGTACCGGACTAAAATTTGTACCGGACTTGAATGGTGTTTGGACCGGCCATTGTGTGCTCCGATGTGAGTTGTGTCTTGCCGTGTGACTACATCTCTCCTGTATTTTCATACAAGTTCTAACTCATGTCTTTTATTTCATTGTGGAAGAAAAGAATCCCTGTTGAGATGTCTTCTGGAGATAATGCTGGTGCCAAGTCAGGAGGTGTTGAAAGCTTCAAAGATATGCCGAACATTGATGATGAGTTGTTCACTTAGCGCCTTTTCAACTATAGGAAAATATCATTCCACAAGATAACTCTTCTCTATCGACTTTTAGGTTTTTCATGCTCCGTTGGGCCCTTATGAAGGATGGATGAGACGTATGTTGAGCAATGAGTACATCAAAGATAACTTGAGGAGCGCAGATTATTGATGCGGCTGGAGTGTTGAAACGTCTCGAGAGGATGTTAAAGTGGTTTTACGATGCGACCGTTGAGGTGGGTCTGGAGAGAGTGTTGAAGGAGGATTACGAAGCGAACGTGGGTCTCGGAGAGAGCGTTGCGGCGGCTCTTGAATAGACCATTGAAGCAGACCTGCTGGAGGAGCGTTGAAGTGGCTTCCTCTTGGTTCGATTACCTTGCGAATCCATGATTCTTGACGACCATCTTTCTCATGTTGAAGAAGTCATTGGTGACGGTGAAGGAACTTCATCTTTGAGCCTCGATCCCAAGCGTGGTTTACATGGTTTTGTCGTAGTGGTTGTTGTCGAGCCGGGTATGGAATACCTTGGACGTTGTTTCATCATTGTGGGATTCGTGCACGTGGTACTGGAGTTGGAGTTGATGGACAGCGCATGATGTTGTATCTTGGTGGTTTTCCTCTTTTGCTTCAAGGAAGCGCTTACGAGAAGGCTGAATGTTGTATCGCTCTGTTGGTGAGATATATGCCCCCTACAAACATTATGAGGCTCTTCCGGCAGGCCTGGTTCTTTCTATCAGGGCATATGTTGTTGTAGATGAGCGTTCAACAGCTCAGGAGGATGACCAAAAGTGCGGATTCTCAATATAGCGTGATAGACATACGACATCGATAAAGTGACTCACCCCGGATCTTGTTCGACCACTGTCTGATAGAGTAACTCGCCCGGATCTCTCTCGATATGACGGTTGGACATCGTTATCTTCTTGAGGCTGCTCCCTTGAGGTATCGGCTCAGTGGAAGATTACCGTCATAGAGCGGTTATACGTTGAACCAGCACTCTTTAAACCAAATGGCAGCATAGTATAATAAAAATTTCGAGAGGAGTTGAAAAGATATCTTACTTGCATCATGCTCGTACATCCTTATCTGTTTGTAGCCGCTACATCCATCCATGGAGGAGAACATGCCGTGTCCGCGGGTTGTATCTATTAACATGTCGATGTTAGGCGAGGAGGATCGTTTTGGAGCAAAGACTGTTCAAGTCTCTCGAAGTCTATGCCTTTGATCTATCCATTTTCCTCATGTATGAACTACAACTGTTTAACCGACTTGGATACAGGGCGACATGTATATGATGGGTGACCAATTTTCATCCGACATTTCTTCATATCTCCAAGCAAATATGTCTAGTACTCTTTGAGAAGTTGCACGAGCTTCGTGCGTTTATCCGATACCAAGGTTGAGTGATGGAGATAGGCCTAAGGAGATTCCTCAACGATTTCAATTTCATCAGTTGTAGAGTTGGTGCCATCTTGCGGTGTTGTGGAGCATCTAGCACTTGCTCTTGTGGTTCGTTCTGTTGTAGCATTCCATTAGGTGGAGAGACTAGATATGAGTCTCCTCTGTGATAATGGCAGTCTTGTGATACTCTGATTTTCTTTCTCGGTCACGACCCGCCATAAAAGTTCGTTCCTCCTCGTGTGAACGTGGGTTCAAGCTTCACAAAGTATGGAGAAGAATGCTTCGTCGGCAAAGATGCATCGTGGGGTACTATCCCTCAATGATGCAAGTCGATCTTCTTCTGAATTGATGCCCACATGGGGAGTGGGATGCAACGAACTTGTCGATTCTTTCCACGAGCTTCTAAAGTATGTCCGGTTTGGTTTCCTCGAAGTCCGTCATTGTGGTAGGCTTAAGTACGACCTTGCTCAGGGAGAGCCTTGGATGTCCCGAGAATCTTGAGAGTAATGAAGACGATCCGTGTAGATAAGGGTCATCTTGAACTCGAATCCTTGATGTGTGCGGTGACATGTAGGTCAGCGGTCGTGACCTTCCTCACGGTTGATAGCAAAGAAAGCGTCCGCGCTACCGATTCTTCGAGAGATGTGAAAGTTTGCATAACTTTCCACTAGAGAAACCGCTTCCCGATCCACCGGCCTCTCGGGTTCCATAGTGAAACTATTGACTTGAGGAAGATCGTTGTGAGGATCAGTCCCGAGTGTAGAGCCTCCATGACAGACCGCTCATATCCGATGCCGCTTCTTTGATCGGGTCCATGTAGGTGTGCCATTGAAGTACCTTCTCAGGTGCGTTGAATTCATTCCTTGTTGGCTCCGTGGGCTGTTGCGGGTCATGTGGAAATCGATCGTTAATGTCTTAAGAAAAGTGAGTACCTCTTTAGAGTTGCGGCCATATCCGTTTGAGTCTTGACAAGAACTTCCTTTTCCATCAAGTCTGTGATAATGGGAGATGGTCCTCCTCTCGCCCATCCCGGTTCCTCGTCCGATGAAGGAGTGGAAGTTGTTGCTCCGGTGACTACCGGGAGGTGTTACACTTGATGAGATGCCAGACTTGCAGCTGCTCGCTCTCAGTGATGGGAGGTGTTGTAATATCACCGCCGAAAGTGATCGGGTGAACGTTCCCATCCTCTGTACTCACGTGTTACTTGATTGATCTCTCCTTCCTCAAGCGTTTCTTCACGGCTTCGACAAGGGTCTTGAGATGTAAATCTTCCAACAGGATCCGTGTTTGCGAGGCTCCATTTCTTTATCCTAGACGTTGTAGTACTCGGACAAGTCCTCTCCTCGTGGAGTTGCCTCGGTTCTTCATTGTTGACTGGACCATGTTGTTCATCTTTCCCGAGTCTCCCAAGGGCTCTTTTTCCCTCCACCATTAAAGGTGTGACTCTGGCTAAGGATTCGAGCGTTTCTGCACTTTGCTGAGTAGATGCCTGTGGAAGCCCTTCTTGTAATTGTGATGTTATATCATTCAAAAGGCGGAATGTTTCGCTCTACCTTCTGGTGATCCGGCTTGATTTGCCAAGACATCCTCCAGCATTCTAACTATACTTCCCATGATATCCGAACCTTTGTTGTTTGGATACATTGCGAGATGGAAACAGAAAAATTGAGAATTCAATTTTGTGCAACCGAGAGATCAACCTCCCTTGTGGGTCGCCAATTGTTTATGGGTGAAAACTACTCCTGCAGAATTTGGTAATTTGGGGTGTGGATGAGGAATGAATCTAAACCTAAACAAATGCACTTGCGCGATGAGTGCTTGTAGATTCGAGAGATCAATCACAGGTGCAAGTCCGGGCCTAAACCAAGAAATGGCCGTTCCGGACTTGTTTGATCCAAAGTGAAGGAGATGGGGTTGATCTTAGGGAGGGAAGTGAAGAAGGTGTTGAGATTGTGAAGGTGTTGGATTGCTTATGACTTGTAAATGTAAAGATGAGCAGGCTTGCGGTTGATGCAAGCAGCTCACAGGTGTTTGAATACGATTTGTATTAACACTTGGTTTTTTTCTGTCTCGTTTCGAACTTGTGTTGTTGTTTGAAATAGGGCGGAGAACCTATTTATACAAGTCATTGAGCCTCATTCACGTCTCTCGTGGGAAGTGGAGGAAGTGGAGTGATGGAGTAGTGGAGTTGTGCGTCGACCGATCTTGCCCACTTCTCCTATTCATCTCTAACTGGTCCATGACTTCCTAACACGTTCTTGTGATGGCGCGTTGCACGCTGCACGCCGTAAACCGCCCGAGACCAATACCCCAGTATGTATCCCCCGGTTTGTGACATGATTGATGTCCTGGAATATGGATCGTGGATCCACGAAAGATAGCATGTAATGCTGAATTGAATAACTGCGTTATTCAGAAAGTCGATACTTGTGAAGTATCGTGTGTATTTTATGCAGGTACCGCATTGCGGTGTGGTAAAGTGATGGGTAATGACTCCTCACTAACCAAATAACTCCTGACACGAGGGTTATATAACCAAGGCTGGTGAAGTTTAACGGATGAGATGATGTTTGAGACACTCATCCGTGACCGTTAATGAATACTAGGGTTTTTGAAGAGGTGTGCAAGCATCACTCTTCGGCTTGGTCAAAACCAATCATGGGAAGGATTTTGGAGAGGACCGACCATACAGCGTGTTGACGGCATGATGGTGTAGGCGCCTCGTATTCCGTTCCCTCATGAAAGCGCGATCTGGGCCACTCAATTTGACCGGCAAAGAGGAGTGGTTGAGATCGGTTTGCGGCGAAATCTCTTACCGCAAAGGAATTGGTAACCGCGTGATATTCCCGCACACGTTCCAAGACAACCGTCATTGGTCAGTCTTGGTCGGTCACTCTAGCGTGTAGGTGGTAGGCTGGTGTTCACGCCCATGTCTCACCGGGGTCCCATGAAAACGTGATCTAAGCCACTCAATTCATCCGGTGAAGTTGAGTGGTCAAGATTAGTTTGCAATCTGGGAGGTGCAACACACAAGTTTGACGGGCGTTTTGGGGTTAACCAGGCATGATATGCCTTGGCCGACCGCATGAGGAGGTAGATGGGCCACGGTGGTCATGCCGGGTATAACCGACCCGCTTAATCTAATCTGTGACCCTCCATTCGTGCCGGGAGAAGATGGACGCGTGATGGCTTGAACCCTAATTTTGGCTTTCAAAGCCGTGCGACCATGCTCTTTTTAGGCTGACGAATTTGTTGTGACCAATCATGGTTGGTTTTGGCCGATTGGTCAAGTGTGTAGGCGGTCACATGGTGATTGTGTCGACATGCCCGGGCCCTTTGAGTCTACATCTACACCCTCCATCTATACTGCGAAGATGGATGGTTGAGACAGCTTTGCGGCACATGTAATATGCCGCAAAACCCTAATTTAGGTTTTTCCGTCCATAATGCTTGGTATGGACGATTTCTTGCAAGCGAAGGCCAATGGTCGACCATGCGGGGTCGGGCTGTGTGTATTCCATACCTGCTTGGGGGTGATGGAATTGATCCGGGGTCATCCAATCATGCTTGTGGAGTTGGATGACTGCGATCGATCATATCCGGACTGATATGGTCGGGCCGAATGCTCAATCGGGCTAGTATAACACACCGAGAGGGGCTCAATCGGGCTAGTATAACACACCGAGAGGGCTCGGGCTAGTATAACACACCGAGAATAAGCCTGTACGGGTATTTCGTACATGGTTTCATTATAGTGCTTGGAGGTTCGTGTTACTCTGTAAGAGTAACACTCTATCGTCATGCCACACCGATAATGAGTACAGAAATACAAAGGTGATATGAAATTCACGAGAATGGGATTTGTTGCTACAAGTTCCATTCTTGGTGAATCAAGTGAGGGAGTATCCAACACTTATAGATGGCTTTATCTTTTACAAGATGTCGGCGCATGATTTTTCGGTTTTTACAAATATAACCTTAAACGAAAATCCACCATCAACACCCGCCTAAGTGCACGTTGATCTTCCCGTCCCAGGTTTGGCACGGGTGATCTTTGGAGAGCACATCAAAATGTACGGAATGTCCTTGTTGCAGTGGAAGAACTATGATGTGGTCATGTGCAAATTCTTCCCGGCAAGTTTGGAGGGCGAAGCAAAGAGTTGGTTCTACACCCTGCCCGATGAATCCGTTGGAAGCTATGCAACCCTGGTGGAAACCTTTCTCGAGACTTACATGCATAACAGTATAGCTCGGCCCAAAGTTAATAAGTTGTTCACACTTGCACGAAGATTCAGGGAATGCCGCGCTCTCTAACCAGACCCAGAGATGGAGAAAGTTGTGTACGGACATTGGAAAGGTACCCGGTCGATCAATGATATTCGGCTTCGAGAATTCATTAGGGAAATCAGATCCCATCTGGGTAGCAATGTACACAAAGAAGCCTAAAACGCTAAGAGAAATCCGGAAAATGCAAGAGCACTACATCGCCTTAGAGGAGATTCAGGAAGGAGCACAAGATGAGAGGAGTACCAGAGACAAGCGCCACGGTAGAGGCGACCCCACGAGAAGCCATGAAACGATCCGAGAAAAGGCCGAACACACAAAGATCATGGGGAGAACAAAAATTTTGGGTCGAGAAAGGAAAGAAGCCGTCACGAACCTAGATCTTACACTCCCGAATGCACCGCTAGAAGAGATATTCAAAGAAGTCGAGAAGAGGAATGATATCCGATATCCCAAGACTCGGGGGATTGATTCGTGAAACAAGGAACCACCCGCAGTTTTGCCATTACCACCAGTTTCAAGGTCATTCAACTAATGATTGTAGGGAAGTGAAAGACATCGTCCAACACCTAATCCGAGATGGATATTTACGGCATTTCGTCAAGACATCGCCGAGACCTAATCCTGATCAGCCCGACGTCCCGGTGCACCAAATAAGAATCAATCGTGGCACCCAGTTCGCCTGCAACACCATATCGCACTCGGCAACTCAAGGGTACGACTTGGGAACTGGTGTCACCTCGAGAATTCATAAAAGGGATCGATCGGGCAAAGAAATCCTCAGTGTGGCCAAGACCCTGCCCATGGAACCATGGATGATGCAATGGATCACCTTCTCGGCGAAAGATGTCCCATTGAATGGCCAGCCCACTGGGGATCTCTTAGTAATAACTCTAACGATCGAGGAATGGGGCGTCCGCGGGATATTAATGGACAATGGCAGCTCGCCGAAGTCCTGTTCTATGACACTTTCAAGAGGATGGAATTGTCCGATGACATCCGATCCCGTCAACCTATCGAATCTACGGCTTCAAGTGCACGGTGACAAAGTACTCGAGGAGAAGTCACCCTCCGAGTCTCGGACGGAGAGGGATTCCTTGACACACTCACCACCTTACGCGTGGTCGATGTTGCGCCACCATACGAAGCGATGCCGGGTCGGCCCGGCTTACGGGAATTAAGGAGTCGCCTCGGCCTATCATCAAAGATTACGGTTCCCATCGTATCGAGGAGTGGTAAAGGTGCTAGGCGACCCCCAGGCGGCGAGGCAGTGCGTGCAGATAGACGTCCAGCAGAATGAGGAGAGGCGGTCGAGGAAACGTCAAGAAAAGAAGAAGTCTAAGGAAATAAAGGCGGGAGAGGAGCTGGAAAGGGTAATGTCACAAGCCATCGCTACCTATGAAGCCGGCGAGAAAGAGACCTTATAGCAATCACAGTGGGTAGGTGACAATCGGTAACCAAAGCAAAATTTCTCTTGGCCCTAGAATCAACTCCGACAAGTCAATCGGGCACCGAGGAGGAGCCAAGATTAGTGAGAATAGGGTCTCTTAACAAACGAACAATCTCAGCAGTTGATAACTCTTTGAAGGAGCACATGGATATATTTGCTTGGAAAATGCACGACATGGAAGGAATTGACCCGGAAGTCTGTTCGCACCACCTACGGATAGACCCCAAGTTCAAACCTATCGGACAAAAGATGAGAAGAATCGCACTGAGTTACAACCAGGCGGTGGAGGCCGAGTGAAAAGAAGTTTTACGGGGGCAGAATAATTCGAAAGGCCCAATACCCACAATGGATATCTAATATGGTGATAGTCCCCAAAAGGAATGGGGGCGTTCGAATGCATCGACTATAGTGACTTGAACAAAGCATGCCCAAAGGATGACTTCCCTCTCCCAACATCGATCATCTAGTGGAATCCATTGTCGGGTATAAGGCGATAACGCTCATGGACGGATACTCAGGATATAATCAAATACCTCTGTCCCCCGAAGATCAAGAGCATACATCCTTCTTCACACCAAGAGGATTGTGTTGCTACACCAAAATGCCATTTGATTGAGAAATGCGGCGCCACCTATCAAAGGTTGGTAGAAGACATGTTCGAAGATAAAATACACGACACTATTGAGGTATATGTGGACGATATGTTGGTCAAGAGCAAGGTGGCCAACAACCACATCGATGACCTCCGAGGCATATTTCAAACCATGAGGAGATACAAGATGAGGGTAAATCCGGCCAAGTGCACTTTTTGGGTCACCTCGAGCAAGTTTTTAGGATACATAATCACCGACAAAGGAATTGAAGCCGACCCATATAAAAACAGAGCCGTCGTAGAAATGCCATCGCCTGTAACATTCAAAGACGTGCAACGATTGAATGGGAACTTGGCGGCCTTAGGGAGATTCATCTCTCGGTCGTCCGACAAGTGCAAGGACTTCTTCGGGACATTACGAAAAGGAGAGAAGTTTAAATGGACTGAGGAGTGTGAAGAAGCATTTCAAAAATAAAAGAAACATCTCGCGAGTCCTAGGTGTTACAGAGACCCGAGCCAGAGGACATACTAACACTATACCTTGGGAGCAACCGATCACGCCATTAGCGCCGTACTAGTTAAGAATGCGGGAGGGGAAGAAAAGCCGGTGTATTTCATAAGCAAGACCATGAATCCAGAGAGAGGAAATACACCGGGGATCGAGCAACTAATATTAGCATTGGTGTTTGCAACACGTAAGCTTCGGACGTACTTCCAAACCCATAAGATTCGGGTGCCATAAAGTCCTCCAGAGTCAGCGGCACTCGACAATGCAGCCAGGTCGGGACGGATCTCTAAGTGGAGTGCGCAAATAAAGCAGTTCGACATCGTTTACGAAATGAGAACAGCGGTAAAAGCACAGGCAGTGGCCGACTTCCTGGCAGACTTCCCCCTCAGCGACGAAGACGAAGTAGAAGACATACCCGGAATGGAGGAAGACCAAGAGGACCCGTCCGACCTGCTCGAGCCATGCAGCCCGACGCGATGGGAGGTTTTCGTAGATGGGTCATCTAATAAAGACGGATCGGGTTTAGGATTGGTCTTTAGGACGCCAAAGGGGAAAAAGATGGTCCACTCCTTTAGGCTTGAGTTTAAAGCAACTAACAATGTCACAGAATACGAGGCGGTAGTACATGCTTTGCGCTTGATAGTGGAAATGGGAATCCAAGAAGTACGGCTTACAAGCGACTCCCAGCTAGTTGTCCGACAAATCAACGGGCAATACGCCATACATGACCCTCTACTACGAAATCGGGAGCTCGTCCAATTCTACATCTACGGATACCGAGCATCAAGTTTAGGCATATCGTAGAAAGGACAATCGCCACTCGGGACGCCCGGCATACATTGCTTCCATGTTGACAGATTCAAGCGTCGAAGGCATCAGAGTTATGAGAGTCTTAATGCCTTCAGTACCTGAGACCGTGGATATCGGCGCACATGTCGCGGCAACCACCACTGATCAATATCGGGCCGATGATTGGAGGAAACCGATTCACGAATACCTCGAAACAGGAAAGTTGCCCAAGGGGAGACCCGAGATCAAAAAAATCAAAAGCAAAGCAGCTGCGTACGAGCTTCGAGACGGCACCCTATAAAGAAAGTCATACCTGGGACCATTACTAAGATGCATGAGTAAAGAAGAAGGGCACACGATCCTCAACGAATTGCACTATGGGGTCATGGAAACCACAACAAAGCCGTAGCCTAGCGGCACGAGCTAAAACCATGGGATACTTCTGGCCGTACATGAACGAGGACGCGAGGCATATGGCCCTTGTCTGCGACGAATGCCAAAAATTTGGAAAAAAGATACATGCACCGGCAGTGACATTAAACGCCGTTATCAGCCCTTGGCCTTTTGCTAAATGGGGGATCGATATCGTGGGACCATTGCAACTCGGATCGGGGCAGAGGAAGTACCTAATTGTAGCCACCGACTACTTCACTAAATGGGTTGAGGCCGCTCCATTGAAACACATACGGGATAAAGATGTTTTCCGATTCATCTGGGAACACATCATATGTCGCTTTGGAGTACCGGCGTGATAAATCGTCTCGACAATGGGAAACAATTACGGGGCAAGAACATCGACTGTTTATTCAACACCTACAACATCCGAAAGAGCAAGTCTACGCCCTGTACCCCCAAAGCAATGGACAGGCCGAGATCACGAACAAGACCATCGCCGATAACATGAAGAAGAAGCTCGACGGGGAATATGGAGAATGGTGCGAAGAACTTTATAACGTTTGTGGGCATATAGGACAACTCGCAGAGAGGCAACCGGGATTATCGCCTTTCATGTTAACATATGGGACCGAAGCCATCCTTCCCACAGAGGCAATGATACCCACCACAAGAACCGAAGCATGGAGACGAAACATCTCAGTGGATCTTATCCTAGCTAAACTCGACGATCTAGACAAACGGGTTCGACCCAGAGAATTTCAACCAGGACAGTTGGTACTAAAGCATCTACCCAGTTATGAACGTGATAAAAAAGGCGGAAAGCTAGCACCACGATGGGGATGACCCTACACCATTGTTGAAAAGGTTGGTGAAGGGGCGTACATGATACTAAAACCGACGGAACACGAGCCACGATAGGTGGAATGCTACGCGACTAAAGCTATATCATCCATAAAACCGGGTATGATATCTTGCCATTTATTTAGTGAAAGGTCACGTGGGGTTGGAAATATGACAAGTGCGTCCGAATGGTCGTTTCGAACCGGGGGCGATGGAATTGTGCAAGTGCTGTGGGCGACTTACACTAAGACGGACTATTCGAACTCGGGGCGATGGCGGTGTGCAAGTGCCGAGGTATTCCTAGGCCCTGGCGGTTGGAAACCCGATGGCCGATTGTCGAGGCATGAGTACTCGACAATCGAGCGTCAACATTGCTTCCCTCGCAAGTGGCCGAAATCACTTGCCCAAGAAGGTTAATCGATAACTTCTTGGGATATCGATCCCATAGAAATTAGGAAAGACCAACTACCCTTCCACTAGATCTCGAGAGACGGTGATGAGATACCTCAATCGGGACATGGCATTGGGCCCGATGATCCTCCTTGTTGAGTGTGTTCGACAGAAACGACATTTATGATTAACCTATCTATTTATGCAGGCATACATAACAAGGTCGCAAAAATAAACCACACATCGTCAACTTAACATAAATAAGAACAGTAACATGCATAATATCGTCGGTAGCAAGAAAGATAACCAAATCGGCGACGTAGCACCCCATTAAAAGTTTATGAGAAATTAAAGGTGTTTGAGCGGATTACAAGCAAGGGAAAGGGTAAGAAAGCGACGCAGTCACGTGCAAAATACATGTTCACTCCTTAGAAGGAACGGGCCCCGGAATCGCCTTCTTAGCGGCGGCATCGGCCCGCTTCTTATCAAGCACGCCTTCACACCGCTTTAACCTTCGATACTAACGAGCTCATCATTAAACTTCGCCTTTTCGGCAAGTAAGATTTTGCGCCCGGCCGCATCGACGCAAGCCGGAAGTGGCCACCGCTTCGAGCAACCGAGACTCCCTCCCCTTTAATCGGGCATTCTCTTCTTCCAACGATGCCGCCTTCTTCTCTCAGTCACCAAAACAACAAGGACGGTCATCACACAATAACAAAGACTAAGACAATGACAAGGAAAGCACAACACGAGGCACACCACCTTCCAACAAAGGGCAACTACTCTAATGGTCTCTTGGACTGACAGGCTACACTCGAGAGAAGACATCTTTGAAGAAAGTTCTAGATATCGCTGTTCGTTAAACTCATTAGTGGGCAAGATTTTATGATCACTCCATTCGGCCTCTGTAGGAGTGGGCTATCTGCAAACCCGATAATTGAGCGCGAACCCACTCCAACTCCTCGAAACCTTTTGGACTCGTTGCTTCTCAAGGGATTCTCGCTACACTTCTCGGGCAGCATCCCTCTCCCCCAAGATCCGGAGGCGATCCGCATGCAAATCTCGAACTCGAAGTCTCAAATGACCACATTGACTCTCTAAGTTGTCGGCCAACAATGTTTGATCGCGGCGATACCTTGGAACCGAGCTAAGTTCGCTTCTAAGATTATCAATTTCTCGGGGACATACTCAAAAGTCTCGTAGCGATGCGGTTTGGACCGAAGATCTTCAATCTCGGTCTCGAACGATCGATCTTAGCATCCTTATTAACTATTCTCTGTTGTAAGTTCGAAACGTGATCGTTTCTATGTTTACTTCCCTTTTCAACAAACGACACCTCGTGGGGCGTCGGCCTCGCACTAGAAGATTCGGCTAGGCAGGTAGTACTAAGCTCAGGATATTGGCACTACAAGATTAATCATAACTAGTTGAAAGTAAAATAAATACCTTGGGTCTCGGCCAACTGCTTCTCCAGCTTTCGAGATCGTTCACGTTCCTGCTGTAACAAGAGACGAAGACCCTCCTTCTTGGCGGCCTCCTTGCGTTGAAGGGCAGCATTCAACAACGAGCGATTGATATCCTACAAACACCATTATCGTTATCAGTTACCCCATGGCGTGAAAGCATAACCTCGAATAACACAAACTTACCAGCAGATCAAAAGTGCTTTTCAAACCAAAGATCATAAAACGAGACGGCTGGATCTTCTCTTCATCCGACGCAGGAGAGGAAAATTCGTGGAAAATGAGGGCCTCAAGAGAGTTTCACATAGGACCCGAGACAAGAAAGAAGTATTCTTTGCCTGAGTTAGGAACTACAGGAGACAGAGGCTCCAGCAACTCGCTTCCAGCAGCAACATTTTCTTCACCACGAATAACCACATTATACCCACCACCAGATATCTCCTCCTCACCACATTCAGCATCATCCTCCTCATCAAAAAGATCATCATCGTCATCATCATCGACTCGAGATACACAACGCCATCTAAGAACAATCCCTTTATCGCCTAACTCCTGGGCACAGAGTTTTCTCAAGGCGAGATAGATCATCCTTGGTTTCCCTTTCCTTTCCCTTTGGGCTTTCCACCTACAAGGGTAGACGAAACATCAGAAGATTTCTGAGGCGACTTCCTCATGAAATGTGATAAAGGCAGCCGATCATCGGGATCCTCGCCGTCCTCGCCAAGCACCACCAACCTTTTCAACCTCGGCCTCTCGCGTATGAGCCGATGTCGAAACCATGCAAGGCAACAAATAGGGGCACGTACATGTACGTCAAAAAAAAAAAGACTCAGTAGGAGCACCCTGGGACTTAGTCTGAAAAATACCAAAATTAAAACATCGCCCCACGAGTCGCCCGAGCCAATCGATCAAGCTAGAAGATAGGGAAATACACTTACCCGATCGATATTGACCACCCAGAAAGGATAAAACTCGGCCGGAGGAGGAAATTTGCCACTCAAGAGGACCGTAAATAGCCAATGGAACCCGATCAAGCCGCGTCACTAGTATGACAGGCATGCTTGTTGGAACTCTTTCCTGGATCCTCATCCAATAGAAGTTTCCGACACCTTCGGGAAGAGTCTTATGGCGATGAGGGCTGGCAAAACCGCAAGATCGCCATTGGTAGCAGTCCCGCTTCGATAATTGTCAGCGAAACTGGCGGGAGTATAATCACCCGCTTGAGAAGGATGATAATTGGACCAAGTAGTAGGAGAATACTCGCCTCGGCTGCGCTTCTCCCACTCGGACAAAATACGAAAGGTATTGACATTCCATTGAGCTAAGGAACGAGACGGACAGATCTTGGAGAGGGCTTCATACCAAAACGGGTCGGTTGGGATCACACTGAGAGGAAAACGAAGCCCGAGCTCCATTGGCCCTTGGTGACAATGGTCGCCTCGGCAGAGTGAGGAAACTTTAGGACATCATCTTTCTTTAAAACGCCTTTTTGACCCGACAAGAGCCTGACGTCATAACCATGGAGGTCGAACTCATCTTTCATTTGCTGAATGAATCGCTCATCCGATAAATCTTTAGCAACTCTCTTATCAGCCCTACATGAAAACGAAGGGGAGTTATCAGAAAAGATAGAATATAGAGCACGATAATCATGCTTAGAAGGGCTCTCTATAGCAAGCAGAGAATCGAGCGATACACCGTCTTCATCAAAAAACACATAGCTCACGCACCTTTTGTCCGTCATGGAAGGAGTCGAAGATGCCATGAAAATTGGTAGAAGAAACGACCGGAGGAGCGAAAATACGACCTAAATCGGAAGTTGCAGCGGTGACGGAAACAAGGAAGATGCAGGACAATGGAGGAAAAAGGAAGGAAACCTGTGGAAAAGATAACTAACGATAATGAAGGAGAAGCAGACGAGAACGGAGAGAACATGGAAAATAAAAAATGGCTAAGGAAAAGTAAAGGGGGAATGAGGTTTAAGAATCAGGTTTATAAACCTCTCCAGTGGTAACCGACGAGAAAGGTAAACCGGTTGCAACGCATGAAGGAAGTGGGGAACAGCATGGCAGAAAACCCGGCATGAACGAGGACGTGGGAAGACGAGGCGGTTTCTTCCCCACGTGTCGATCACACGAGTGGAAGAAGGGGCATAAATGTAGGTGCAAATAACCCACGGAGCTAGGTGGAACCATCCCGACTAAGGGCGCACCAGGCGAAATGACTACTAGAAGCACTGAATCACCTCGTCAGGCCTGGGCACGGGGAAAGAAGAACAGAGATAGCTCGAGAAGTTGACATAAAGGGGAAAAAGCTTTGATGTGATGCTCGTCGAGTTCGAGGAAAATTAATGCACTGACGGGGTTGGTAAGGAGATGAGAGAAGCTCGGCCGAGACGAGACTCGGCCAAGCATTTGAAGGGCGATGCCGATCACATCCACCCAACAGACGACATCGGGCGATGACACCACTCGGTTAGATGATTCGGCCCGAGGAAAAGCAAGAGATCGATTGAAGCACCAAACAAGTCGCCCGAGGAGAACATCCAGAAGCTATACTAGGCTCAACAATGTAATATTGATGTATCACCGCCTGTAGCTATAAATAGAGATCGTGTAGGAAGGTAGAGAGGAGGTCTTGGGGGGAAAAGGAAAGAGAGAGATAAAGGAGAGTAGTATTAGGCATTTGTGAGCATTGTTGTGTGAGTTGATCCTTGTAATCGTGCGTGAAGTAATAAGATCATCCCTTAACCCCCGTGGACGTAGGTAATCATACCGAACCACGTAAATCTTGTGTTCATTGATGCCTTTGTTTATTTACTTCTTAGCATACTTCATTCGGATGTAGTAGTAGGATTTTCTACATCTACATTCTGGCGCCGACTAAGGGGAAGTATAGCATCTTCGGATACCTTAAAGTCGGTTCCAAAGAGGAAAGTCCAAGCTCCTAAGCCACCTTGTGTGCTAGTTGACGCTAAGGGAGAAACTCTTTTGGTTTTTTATCTTTGTTTTCCTAGCAAAACCTTATTGAGTTCGATATAAGTTCGCTTTGTGTTCTTGCTTTTTATCTTTATTTTCTTAGCAAAACCTTATCGAGTTTGATATAAGTTCGCTTTGTGTTCTTGTTTATTATCTTTGTTTTCCTAGCAAAACATGTCTTTCGTTTAAACAAAGTCGCCAAGACTGTTTCATTAAGCTAGGCTGTTTGCTTAAGACACCCAAATGAGTTATTAGAAGATCTCATGAGCTCCCGGAAATAACATCTTTCGATGTTGGTAGAAGCTAGAAGGAAATCCCATCTCGCTGGCCGTCATCTATTGTTTCAAACCTCGATTAAAAGAGATTCAATGACTCCTATCAGCATCTATTGAGGATAGTTGATGCTAAATGAAAGACTCTAACGGTCGTAACGCATAGGTTGCTAGATTTATCATATAAAGATCACCTCCATGATTCAAGGATAGATATCGTTACATTTGTCTTCATTTACTCGTTTCGCCGTTTAAACCCTTCTTTTTAGCAAATTAAACAAAGCACAATGATGGTGGAAGCAAGACTAGCTCAGAATCATTGAGCCTAGTTTTCGGAAACTATGGCTGGAAGGATTACAGTGAGCGGTTCGTTAGGAGAATCTCATTTTGATCCTACACTAGAAGCCTCACAGCATCAGTAGAAAACTGTAGGAATCCTACGGTTCAACCGTCTCCAGGGAATTCCGGCAACTTGTATAGGAAGGCCATCAGCACAGCAGCTGTTGAGGGTTGTCGTTACTATCCATCGTCGCCAAGAAAGAAATCTTCCGGTTTAACGTACGGGTGATTAATGACTTCTGGCGCTAGGAATGTTAGGACAAATAATTATTAATGCATAGGGAAAGTACCGAAAGCGATGTGTCGAGACGACTTTTCAAAGATTGTCCTTTACGGTCAAAACAACTTGATCGGGCCGAGACCAACACGCTAGCGTAAATGGGAGTGTACTATAAGAACTTTTCCCACCTTGCACCGCATGGCTAGCCGTACTTTATCCTTAACCTTTTCGAAAGCGGTTCGAAGTAAGTCTTTGTGTACTTTGCCGACGTAGGTACGAACGGCGGGCGAGCCGAGGAGCGAGGACGATATCGAAGTAATGTCGAGCACCTCCGGGACGAGCGGGATCACGAGAAAGCGAGTCACAGCGGGATCTAGTGTGTGCAAGAAGGACTCACGGATTCCGACACGAAGATCATCGGCCAAACAACCGGGCGAGACTCATGCATTAATCAAAGGCATGACTACAAGCCGACGAGGAGGTCGATTTGGGCCGAGACGACGATCTACCACCCGGGATGCGAGGATTAACCCGGTCCCGGGTGGGGCGGGGGAACGGGGACAACATGGAAGACGGAAGAAGCTGCGTATCGGATACGAGGAGGAAGAGGAAGTGCAGACAATACAGGAGGAACGAGGGAGAGAAATACGACCGACAGAGCACCAGCTAGAACTAGAACAAGAAGGTGATAGGCTTAGGCGAGTACATTTGGCAAGGGGCGACCACAACCGGGACATCCCCCCAGCAGCGGCCGACTATCCCGAAGCTCCGATCGTCCCCCCTGTCGTTCTCTCGACGAGACCTCCAACTGCACCCCCTAATATAACAGGACCCCAAGTGAATGGCCACTCTAGCCATGAAAGCACCGACCCAATGTTACTCGCTATATTGGCGAGCCAAAAAAGGCAAGAAGACCTAATGAGAGAACTTCAAAGGAGAAACCTAGCTTTGAACATGAAAATTACCAACTCCGTAACAGGAGAACGGGGTCGAGAGGATCATCGAGCCGAGGCGCTTCTAGAAACCACACTCTGTCGAGGAACACTCCACCCTCCTCCCCAAGCCGAGAACGCATACCCGACCCTAATCGTCCAAGAGGAGGGTATGGGCCAGCCGAGGATTCTTCGACCGAGGAAGAAGCAACCAATGAGGGTATTGATGTGACAACCAAACAAAAGATCGAACAACTCGAGCAAATGGTCAAAAAACTGACAGGGAACAGCGAGGAGGACAATCTAGCAGAAGTAATCAGTGAAGCCCAGAAGACGCCGTTTACTAAGGAATTGGATCGGACTCCATTCCCACCTAAGTGCACGTTACCAGTCTTCCCGTCTAGGTTGGCCTGTTGTTGGTGCTGATGTTATTGAGCTGGTTCAAAATTGCTTCAGGTTTGAAGAATTAACTCCTGGTTTGAATCATTCGTACCTTGCACTTGTTCCTAAAGTAAAACATCCTTCTAATTCGACCTCTCCCCACTCAAGCGATGGCAATTCCAGACAATCCCCCTCTTTCTCTCCGACGAGTGAGTTCTTCATGGAAGCTTTATCCGATCCTGAAAAAGAAGCAATGGTAATCTCCTATCTTGATTCTAAATACCATACGGCTTTTGAATTTATTAAAAAGGTTGGGGTGTCAATGCAATTAGGATTACCACAATCTGATTATGAGTTTATTAAGATTCTGATGCATGTTGTTGCACAAAACCCAATTGCTTTCAATTTTGAATGTAGGGCACAGGAGCATCTGGCTCTTGATAATTGATTTTGTTTGTTTCTCGTTTTTCTGGGTTTTCTTTCACTTTTTTTTATCATGTTAAACATTATCTCTTGGAATGTTAAGAGTTTGAGAAACTCTAAGAGAAGGGGGTTGTTAAAAGGTGGATTGCTATACAGAAGCCTGACCTAATTGTCTTTCAAGAAACACTTTTGGAAGCCTGCTCTGATTCTATAGTTTCGCAAATTTGGGGAGGTGGTGCGAATAGTTGGCTGTCTTTAGACTCTATTGGTAGGTCAGGTGGTATCCTAATCATCTGGAATCCTAACAAATTAAGCATGGAATCTCACATTATAGGTACTTTCAGCGTTAACATTCATCTTAGGAATCTTATCGATAATGTCAATTGGTTATTCTCTGGTGTGTATGGCCCTTGTGAAGTCTTGGAAAGGAGGAGAATGTGGAGTGAACTGAGTCTTATGAACACTATCTGGAATCTTCCTTGGTGCATAGGAGGGGATTTCAATGAATTCAGATTAATGATTGAAAGAAAAGGCTGTAGTAACATTTCAAGAGGCATGAAGGACTTCAATGATTTTTTCGATGCTAATGACCTGATTGACATCCCTATTAATGGCGCTAAGTTCACTTGGATTAAGAAGGGCTCTCTTACTTCAAGAAGTAAAATTGACAGGTTCATTGTTTCGGCTACTTGGGATGATCACTTTCCGGGTATTCTTGTTAAAACTTTAGGCAGACCATTCTCGGATCATAAACCAATCAGTCTTAATTGTGATTTAGAGGATTGGGGAGCTCCCCCGTGGAGATGTGAGAGCATGTGGTTGCTTGAACCAAGTTTTTTAGATATTTTGGAAACTTGGTGGATCTCTTTGGCTAATGAATTTTCAGAGTCTTCGGGTTATATTTTGGCAAAAAAGTTACAAGCTCTTAAAGGTAAAATTAGGGACTGGAATAAAAACATCTTCGGCAAGATTGATAGGAAATGTCAACCAAACTACCTTCTCATTCAATGGTTGGATCAGAAAATTGATGACGAAGACATTACGAACTTGGAAATTATACATCATGATAATTTGATGCTGGAAACTGAGAAGTTGGCTGATATGAAGGAACAATTCTGGAGGGATACGTCGATAATTCGATGGAATGATGATGGGGATAGAAATACCAGTTACTATCACAGAATCGCTAAGATTCGAAGACGTCGTAACACTTTTTGTAGCCTTATAATTGACTCTGTTGTAGTGGAAGACAAGCAAATAATTAAGAAACAGCATTCTCGAGCATTTCAGTTCTCGTTTCAAGCTCGCCGACGACTCTCATATTTCTGTTGGTGACATGAACTTCAGAACTTTGTTGGCAGATGATGCAGCGTGGCTTGAAAGACCTATTCTTCAAGAGGAAGTGTTATCTGCTCTGAAACTTCTTGGTCAAAACAGGGCCCCCGGACCGGATGGCTTTCAGGTTGGGATTATTTTGAAGTGCTGGAACTTCATGAAGGAAGATATTATGCGTGTGGTAAAAGACTTTGAATCTTCAGGAAAAATAGATTGGCGGCTGAAATCCACTTTCCTAGCTCTTATTCCTAAAAAGCAGGTGGTTGAGGAGATTAAAGACTTGTGGCCCATAAGCTTAACTAGCACTATCTATAAAGCCATTTCGAAGATCTTAGCCGAAAGATTAAAGGTAATGCTTCCTAAACTTGTCTCAGTCCAGCAGTCAGCTTTTGTGAAAGGTAGGCAGATCTTAGATAGCATTTTAGTTGCTAATGAATGTCTTGATTCTAGACTTAAAATTGGCATCCCTGGTGTTGTTTGTAAAATAGACTTAGAAAAGGCTTTTGATAATGTTAAATGGTCATTTCTAATGGAAATTCTTCAAAAAATGGGTTTCGGTAATATATGGCAGAAATGGATATATGGTTGCATTTCTAAGGTTCCTTTTTCCGTACTTATTAATGGCTCATCCTTCGGCAAATTTACTTCCAAGAAAGGCTTACGCCAGGGTGACCCATTATCGCCGTTCCTATTTCTTCTCGTTTCTGAAGTTCTATCTATGATGTTTGCTAAAGCTGAAATGGAAGGTTTGCTAGGGGGTTTTCTTTCTTCTTCTTCCGTGAATGCTATTAAAGTCAGCCACCTCCAATTTGCCGACGACACTTTAGTGTTTCTAGATGGTAGTATAGAGCAAGTTAGGAATTTGAAATATATTCTTCTTTGGTTCCAGTGCATTTCAGGCCTTAAAACCAACTTCTCTAAGTGCAATTTGTTTGGTGTGGGTAATGTTCAGGATCTTGAGGGTTTGGCTGAAATTTTGGGTTGTTCTTGCGATAGTTTTCCTACTCAGTATCTTGGCATGCCTTTGGGGATAAAACAAACTCAAGCTGCTAAATGGGACAAGAATCATTGAATTGTGTAAATCCAGACTTGCCTCATGGAAGCGAAAAACTCTCACAAGAGTCGGTAAGCTAACTCTTATCAAAAGTGTTCTTCAAAGTATTCCGATTTATTATTTCTCTTTGTTCATGGCTCCATCTAAGGTGATTAAAGAGATTGAAAAAGTGATTAGAAATTTTTTGTGGGACGAATCTAATGAAACTAAGAAACACCATTGGGTAGGTTGGAAAAATGTTAGTAAGCCTCTTAAATTTGGTGGTCTTGGGATTAGAAGATTAAAACTTATGAATCGTTCTTTTCTTCAAAAATGGGTGTGGAGACTTGGCAATGAACCGAAAGCTCTCTGGTCGAGGGTTGTAAAGGATAAGCACGGTGTGGCTGATTTAGGGTGGAGAACTTTTAGGCCTAAGGGAAGTCATGGCGTTAGCCTTTGGAAGAATATTTACTCAACAGCGGAGGAGTTCTTTAAACTTTGTCAGTTCAAGATAGGTAAAGGTGATAGGATCCGTTTGTGGGAAGATAAATGGTGTACTCAGGGCCCTCTATCTACTCTTTGTCCTGGCTTGTATGATCTTTCTAGTACTAAGAATAAATCTATTCTAGAAGCTCACCTGCCTGGGAATGATGGTTTAAATTGGGATTTAGGTCTCAACCATAGGAGACGTTTGTATGATGCACAGATATCAGAGCTTTCTATTGTCATTCCTTTACTTGATTCTATTGTGTTGTTTCCCGATCGGGAAGACCGCATTATTTGGCTTGGCGATAAGAAAGGCATATTTTTGTAAAGGCGGCATATCTAAATCAATGCCAAGGTCTCATTCTGTCCCTCTTTTCGAGTTCTAAAGTCCGGTCGAGAGCTTGGCCTCATAGGGTTGGCTTTTTTTTTCTTTGGCAAGCGTGTTTAAATAGATTACCAACCTTGAGTAATCTGCACAAGAGGAATTCTGTCCTGGACACTCCTAATCTATGTTATCTCTGTGGAAATAGCGAAGAAACTGAAGATCACCTTTTAGTTCAATGTCCTTCGGCTACTCGTGTTTGGAATTATTTCATTAATGATGTGGGAAATCCTAATGTTACTCTAAATTCAGTTAGGGAGGTAGTTGTGGGTTGGAAATGTTCTCCACTTTCTGCTCAAGGTTTTCAACTTTGGAAGCGTCTCCCGGCGGCCATCCCCTGGGGTTTATGGAAAGCTCGCAATGCTATTGACTTTTCGGGGAAAATCTTCAAACTGCATGAAGTTATTCGTGACATAAAAATTGATGTCTTCAACTGGTCCAAAGGTCTAGACTGTTTCAAAGGGATTAATACTTCTAATGTAATAGTGGGATGGGAACAATTCTTTTCTAATCCCCACTAATTTAACTTTTTCTTTTGGGGTTTTTTATGTTTGGGGTCTTTTCTTTTTGGGTTGTTTCCTTTGTTTTTTTGCTTCCTTTTCCTTGTTTGGGTTTCAGCTTCCCCTTCTAGCCTTGTAGCCTAGTGGTTTTGTATTCTTTCTTTCTTTCAATATATCTTCTTTCTTTGCCGAGCAAAAAAAAATTTATGTAATGTATTGTATAAAGTAGTCACTAAAATAATCACCTCTAGAATCATTCTTTCACTCAATAATCTGATTGATCAATCTGCATTTATACCCAACAGATAAATTCTAGATAATATATTGATCAATGAACAACTCAAATTTTTTACTTGGGTCTTTTGCTCTTAAGATTGGGACTTTTTATTTATGCGCTTTAGAGTTTTGGTATTTCTAATAATGTTCATAAGCTTATTATGAGCTGTGTAACTTCTGCCACCTTTTTGTGTTGATTAATGGGTATCCGGAAGGGTTTTTCGCAGGGGAAAGAGGTATACGGCGAGGATTTACGCTCTCTATCTACTTATTCATCATTTGTTCCCATAGTTTATCCAGCCTCATGCACAGTATGGAGAGACAAGGATTATATGCAGGACACAAACTAAACATATGGGCTCCCTATGTTACACATACAATGTTTATGAATGATGTTATGTTATACGAGACTCAGATTGACTCAACTGTTGACTCAGATTGACTCAACTGTTGATGCGATGCAAACCATTCTTCACTAATACTACACATTATCAGGACAACAAGTCAACTATGCCAAACCTTTTATACATTTCAGCAAAATGGTGACTCCAGAAAGGTAAATGACAGTGAACTATATTTTGGGGGTAAGGGCTATGGATAGCCAGGAAAAATACTTGGGTGTGAAGATTTTGAAACATGAAAATAGTTGTACTTCTTATAACTATTTGATAGAAGATGGAGAACATATTTCAGCTGGAAGTGACACAATCTGACACATGCAGGAAGGACTACTATGATTGATCGGTTTAGCACTTATCCCTCGTCTATTATATGGCTACGTATTTGCTCCCAAAGAGTGTGATTAAAAGGATGAATAAGATCTTACGCAATTTCTTGTAGGGATATTCTTTGGACCACAGGAAAATGCACTTTCTTAAGTGGTTTAATATGTTCTATTATTATGAGTAGGGGTCTGATGTTCAAGCCACAATCTCTATCCATACCTCTACTGCCACTGTTAGGAATCAACGATGGAGAACCCCTCATGTAAATATGACAAACCGAATGTAGATGCAAAGATGGCGGATGATAGATCTTCTTGTACAATGATGGACAAAAATCAGGTTGGGAAGTTCTTATGTGCATAAGTGGATGTAGCTGATTGTCGAGTCATCTACTCGCGAAGCTTCGGCGTTCTCGCTAGCCGCCGGAGCTTGCCACGGATATGAAGTTCATTAGAATTGTCATTGAGGAGACTCTCAAAGAGTGGTTCTTGCATTAAACGGAGTATCTCCTAATTTCCCTTGGAGACTATTTCGTTATATTCATCAGATCAAATTGATGGTTAGTAAATTTGATCAAGTGGTGTTTGCGTACGTTTCGCAAGAGGCAAATGAAGTTGCCCATGTACTCGCTGCCTATGCTATTAGGCATAATGTTCACAGACGGTGGATATATTCTCAACCTCTTTGTACTTCTTCCTGTCTCTGTAGGGAAGAAATTGATGATTCTTTTGGTTAAGTGTTTTTTTTTGCCTTTGTTTATCTGATTTTAGATTCTGTAATTAAAAGAAAAAATCCTAACATTATTATGGTTTAATCTAATCCTTTTTCTGTTTTGATCAATAAATGTTTATACTTCGTTTTAAAAATTTTGCGCCATTGCCGGGGATCGAACCCGGGTCACCCGGGTGACAGGCAGGAATACTTTATTTAATCTAATCCTTCTTGTCGCCTAAAAAAGGTTTTACTAAAAGTATCTCCTGGCTAGTGATAGAAATAGAGAAGGAAGTACATGTGGTCCTATGTTATTATTGATCGCTTAATTTAGTTATGCATCTTATATAATTAATAATTACTTAATTAAATGCTTGAATTACCTTACTGATCTTTTAACTTATTTGGTAAGTTTAAGAGTTTTCCAAATTAACAATCTTTCTTTAAAACTAGAATAATGTAGCTGGAGAAAATGTCAAAAAGAAAATTAAAAAAAAAAAAAAAAGAACCTGTCACGATTCTGTGCAATGCTATCATCCTTCTTTGTATATATAGTTCTCCCCCAACTAAAACATTTTGTCTTCATCACTGAATTTAAGAAAGGAATCAGATTTTTGTGAATGTATTTGACGTTCTCTTACTTTTCATTAATCCGTAAAATACTATTTCTTCAAGAAAAATGTAGAATTGCGCAACTTTTAGAGTATAACTATATAGAAAATATTGATAAACTTTCACTTACTTTTCCAAAATAACTATTGATAAATTAGTAAAAATGAACATAGTCGACATCAGTTTCGAGGTGGGATTTTTTTTTTTTTTTGACAAAACTAACTGTAATAAATTCGTGACATTCTCCGATTCAACCACATATGATAAATAGTTATTTTTTTTCCCGTTTGACTCAAATATCTTTTACTTCGTTCGTAAATTATTACACGGAGAATGTCATTTGAAAGCTTCTAATAAGAAGAAAAAAATTGTTCACAAAGATGATAACACCCTATGTTGCAATCTACGACTTAAAATTACTTTGTTATAATTTTGTGAAGGTGGTGGAATACACTATACAATGTACATATGGAAAATTATACCAAAATATCTTGACTCGTGGGTTGCAACAAAAGTTGTTGTCACTTTTATAAACAATTTTTTTTTGTTGAGATAAGTAATTCGAATGTGATCGTTGGGATAGTAAAAATAACAACTTAGAAAACCTTGTAAATGAAATCTGTACACATCAATATTGAGTGAATTATCAATTTATAATAATGATATGGTATGAGAGTGTTTATTTGGGTTTAATTGTAACATACATGAACATTTTGAGTCTCGGTTCCATTTTTCGTAACACCATAATCTCACACAAACGTCCGATGTTAATCCGTGAAGATTAGGGTGATACATTCCATGAAATTATATGTTTCATGAAAGTTAGAGAGCGAAAGAGGTCGGTGAACCTAAGAGAGGTATACTCTGAAAACATTCTACTTCTGATCCATCGAGAGATGTTGGCAGGGAAAAGGTATTACTCGGCATACTTTCAAAATCCATTTTGGCCCAGTCGATGCCCCCATCAGAGAAGGAGTGTTGTCATGATTTACCATCAATTCAAATTTATATTTATATAATAATCAATATTGATTGTCTTTCTAGGCTGTTTTTTGGCAGTATTTTTTTAACACTTAATTGAAATCCATAATTATATATCAATAGCTTCTTCGTTAAGGGATAAATAAAATAAAAAAGATAAAGAAAAAATTATACAAACTAGGCCTTTTCTTAAAGTGTGAGAGAAATTCAACTCTGATTATATAATTTGGCGGAGGAGGGAGTATATATGTTAGAAAAAACAGTGCTTCTGGAAAAGAGAGGGAACGATGTACACATAATTGGCATACAAATTAATATGTGATCATTCTGTCATAGTTTCAAGAACGCAATACATATAATTATATCAATAGAAGTCCGATAAATTCAAGATTTTACAAATGATCCTAGCATAGTTTTAAGATTATTATATGTAGAAATTTGTAAGTGGAAGTGTTATAAGTCGTGATTTTGCAATGATATTGGCGTAGTTATAAGGTCGCAACACGTAGAAATTAGCAAATGAAATTGCAATCATATCGAGATTTTGCAAACAAATGAACCATTAATTACTAACATATGTAAATTTATAAAAAGACCAAGGTTTTGCATGTTGTAATAAGAGAGATTTAATATTTGATAACCAAGAGGATTATAAATTTCAAATTTCATTGACCAAAAACCAAGTAAATATTGATAGTGATTTATGTTATTCATTCTACATTAACCTTTATATATTTTTTTCTAACCATGAGATGAGATATTTAACCTCAACAATAGATATTCCTGACCTTAAAGTTTTGGAGAATAAAATATCGAAAGTTGAAGTATTTGAATTTTTCAGGATTTCTTAATGTTTTAGGTTATTATATTCAACATAGAAAAAGATTTTGTTAGAATATTTTGTGAAAAAAAATTGTACTCCACACTCCCTCCTCAGACAAAAAGCGAGCTTTCTGGTAGTTGAGAAAAATCTAAGGAAAGCATGAGAGAGAATTATTTTTTTGGGGTTTTTTTCTTATCTACAAATCATTTTTGTGTTCTTTTTTTTGTGTTAAAATTTCGAATTCACATATCCCATAAACTAAAAGTCAGATATTCATAAATGTTATATTGTTAGAATTACTTTATAAAAGACACAACCAAATTCTTTATATTTCTTAAAGAAAATTTTAACAAAACCAGTTGTTAGTAAGGATTTGTTTCAGATGAAAATGAAAAGGATCACCTGTAATAAAAAAATAAAAAAAAAAAAAAAAAAAAAAAACCATTTGTGCACAATGGGAATATATGTTATTTAATTACACAAAAACTTCTTGAAACATTATTTGAAATGATAGAAAAGAAACACAAACCTATGCTTTATATTATGTTGATTTTTTTCATCGAGAATGAAGAAAATTCAAGATGTATTTGAATGATCTCTGAATATTCAAAAAATTAACATATTTATGTAAGTGCAATATATGTAAAGTTAACATTATTCTGTATTGGTATCCGTAACCCGACAATACCACCAAATGGTACTTGTTGTGAATTATTATCTAATTAAATAAAAGAAAAAGACGAGTTTGCGAAAATCTTACTTGTTTTAGATTTGAAATATGTATACGAGATCCTCTTAAAGTGCCAGATCTAGCCAAATTCTTTCGAAAGTCGGAGGTTCAAGACCACCCATGTGAAGTTCAACTTTATTATTGATGGCGGTAAATCGACAATAACACCAAATGGTAATTGTTGTGAGTTATTATCTAATTAAACAAAAAAGTAGATGAGTTTGCATTACCACATGATACTAGGGAGACTATGGCTTCATGATAATAAAATTGTCCCCTCAACGTATCACCAATGCCTGAAAATCATATTGAATGAATAAGTTGTTTGCATTCCTATGTCATTGTCTCCTTATGCACCGATTTGCGGCGTGGAACTGTTTGACCGAAAGGGAGAATTCACAAGATTCATCAAGCAAGGTTTACAACACATCGTTCCCCTCATGGGCGTCGATCAAGGAGAAAGACCGGCTCACATCACTGAGTAGAGAGACCAAATCTCGCGGCACACCTCTTCTAACAGGACGCACTAACTCTTCTTCATCAAGCGAAGGCCCAGATAATCTCCATACTAAGAGGGAACGGACCTTTATGGCAAATCGTGACCAGAAAAGAAAAACTGTATACCGGCCCCACTGTTAGCAATTAACAGGGGAGGTTATCACCCAGTATCTCTTCCCAATAGAATGCAACAACAATGACAGGCTGCAAGAAGAGGTACCAGATGCTCCACGACAGTTACAGGACGGCACCGACTCCACAACCGATGAACTCGAAGTCATTAACATCGGGGATGAAGAATCTCTAAGACCTATCTCTATCAGTTCGACTCTATGTGCAGACGAATGCACGAAGCTCGTGAATCTTCTCAAGGAATATCAAGACATATTTGCATGGACATATGAGGAAATGCCCGACCTAGATGAAAAACCGGTCACTCATCATATGCATATAATACCTGGATCCAAACCAATCAAACAATCTCCAAGGCAGTTCAGGCACGATGTAGAGGAGCAGATCAAGACTGAGATTCAGAAGCTGCTGACCGCTGGCTTCATCAAGCCCATTCACCATCCTACCTGGTTAGCCAACGTAGTTCCTGTAAATAAGAAAATCGGCCAAATTAGATGTTGTGTTGATTTCAGAGATTTGAACAAATGCTGCCCCAAGGAAGATTTTCCCCTTCCCAACATTGACATGCTAGTAGACGCTACCAGCGGACATGGCATGTTCTCTTTCATGGATGGATACAGCGGCTACAACCAGATAAAGATGTATGAACACGACGCAAGTAATATAGCTTTTCGAACTCCTCTCAGAAACTTTTACTATACTGTGATTCCTTTCGGTTTGAAAAATGCTGGTGCTACCTATCAACGCGCCATGACTGCAATTTTTTATGATATGATGCACAAGCAAGTTGAAGATTACGTAGATGACATAGTGGTCAAACCGAAGACTCGAGCAGCCCATACATACATCCTACGACAAGTGCTCGAAAGATGTCGCGAGTACAAATTGAAGATGAACCCTTTGAAATACGCTTTCGGAGTCTATTCTGGAAAAATTTTGGGATTCCAAGTCACCTCTGAAGGAATCAAGGTCGATCCAACCAAAGCCCAATATATTCTCACGATGCCTCCTCCGCACACTGCGAAATAACTCCAAAGCTTTATGGACAAGGTAAACTACATCCGACGTTTTATACCTGGTTTGGCTCAGCTTATCACTTCATTCACCCCCTTGCTGAAGAAGGGAGCATGTTTCATTTGGAGCACAAAGCAACAAGAAGCATTTCGGAAGATCCAGCAAATATTGTCATCACCCGCTGTTATGAAATCTCCCATACAAGGAAGACCGTTATGCCTCTACACTTCCTCTAGCGATGCTGCCATTGGGGCCCTCCTTGCCCAAGAGGATGATGAAGAGATCGAACACCCTATATACTACTTCAGTCGTACTTTGAGGGATGTTGAACTCAGATACCCCAAAGCAGAGAAAGCATGTTTATCCCTAGTTCACGCTGTGCAAAAATTCAAACATTATCTATTGTCGAACAAAGTCTTTAAACGAGCGGTCGTAAGAGATTTCACCTAATTAGGATACTTTCCTCTCCGAATAGACGGCTCCACCAGAAACAACAAAAAGATGAAGTTTGCCTGGCTCTTAGGATAGTTTGATAGAAACGCAAACTTAGGTATATATAGACCAAGGATGTTTGGACACCAAGGAATTTCCAAAACCGAAAATATTCTCAAGATATGCAATGAATAACAAAAATCGGTTTTTTTAATTCCAATAAATGCTTGTCCAATATTTTCCGAAATCTCTCAATAGAAAATCTCCAATTAGTAAATGCACATTACCCATTTTTATTCTCTAGAGATATGCAATTAATTGCTGGTAATTAAAGCATATGAAACCAAAAACCTTAATTAAAAGATTCTCAATTTATTTCGGCACATGATCTCCTTAAGTACTAAGGAATGTCTTTGAACAATAAATGATAAGAGTTACTGTACGTGTTCAAAGTATGTTGCCATCTTTTCACTGTAAATCCTTATTCATATCAGAAAATGGGTCAAATGGACGAAATCAACAAAACCTGGTTGATTTGGACGGGTAACATATTGGTTTGGGTGAAATGGACAAGATATAAAATTTATAGAAACAGACAATTATACCCCACCAAAATTTCATCTTCTTCCAAAACGAAAAGAAAAAAGCTTCACTGTTGAGATTTCTCTTTTCAGAAACATTGAACTTCTTCCCCACTGTCGACATATCTTCCCCAACCATCAGAAATACCATCTTCCTCCACCACCACAAACACCAAAATCACCAACGATAACATCATCTTTAATTCTCAACCACCACCATCGACGACACCACCCCATCTCTACCACCACAAAGATGCACCACCACCACAATCGTTCATAGCATTATGTTTCTCTAATAGTATCATTGACACCAAAGCTAAACATCACTACCATCACAGTGGATTTTATGAATGCCCTAATTTAATTGCAATTTCTCAAATTCATAAACCAAGAGAATCGGATTTTGTGTAAATCAATTTTATGAGATGAGAAATGAAGAACATACTCAAATTGGTAAGTTTTCAAACCCTTATTTTCTTTTTGGTCATATTTGATTTGAATTTGGTTTCATCTTAGTTAAAAATTTGATGCACTTGTGTACATATTTTTTTAAAATTTGTTTATAAATGTGAAATATGTATGTCAATTTTCTTGTTAATGTATTAATCTGTATACATACTAGTTTGCATTTTGTGAATTTGTTTACATCGCAGTATAAAATATGATGCAATTGAGTTTCTGTTGAATATTTCTCAGCTTAGTATAAACTCCGATGCATTTTCCAGTTTCAGCATGTGTTTCAACTGGATGATACTGGTTTCATCATGTGTTGCCTTTGGATGAAACATGGTTTCATCTTGTGTTGCCCACTAGATGTTGGTACGTGATTTGTTAAACTCGACTATTGACATGTTGTCATAGAAGATTTTGTTTAATGTAATTAACTCAATTCTAGGCATATGTTCAGTTCTAATTTTTTGCCAAAACTCGCTCTGAAAACCAATGTAGTTCTGAAATTTTCACCTTAGTGTATGCGTTGATGTATTTTCTTGGTAACATCATCTGTTACCACTGGATGAAACTGGTTTTTTACAGAATGTCGTTGGAAGAAATCTTTGTACATCCTGTGTTATTACGGGATGAAAATGGTTTCATCATTTGTTGATACAGGATGAAACTGGTTTCATCTTGTGTAGCCACTAAATGAAACATTGCATCTTTAGTTATTACTGGATGGAACTGGTTTCATCATGTGTTTCCACTGGATGGACCTGGTTTCATCCATGTTTCATCATGTGTTGGCATTTTTTATTTTTCTTTCTTTCATTTATAAAATGCAACCTAAATCAAGACTTGATTTTGTAGTCCTGACTATGGAATGTTTTTTCACTACTTCATGTAATCAGTGATGACCAATGGTGACGCCTTTGAAGACTTAGAAATTCTAAGAAGGAAGATGCGTCGCATATGAAATACTCAGTGATGAGAGAAATTATTGAAAGTTGAACGAGAAAGAAGAGCGTCGATTCAATAGGTTGTTTAGCAATAGGTCACTACAAAAAAGATGTTGAATGTTTATGAATTTGGATATTCATCTATGAATGTAAATACCTTAATTGAAGTTCAATTAATATGAAAGAATTAACTTAAACTAGCATATGTTGTAATTTGTTGATGGTTTCATATAATCGTTAGAATATGCAGGATGAGCCCAGATACGTCCTGCCGAAAAATATTTTTTTTTTGTAAAATATGAAGGATGAAACTGGTTTCATCCAAGCCAAAAAAATATCTTTGTCAGAGTGTGCATGGTGAATCTATTTTTTTTCTTCTGAATATGAAGGATAAATATGTTTTCATCCTACCCAAAATTTTATTTTAATTTTCAAAATATGAAGTAAGAAACTGGCTTCATCAAGCCATAAACAATGAAGATCATCTGCAATTGTAAAAATAATCAATCCAAATGATTAAAATACTCAATAATCCTGCAACAAAAAAAAAAAAACATGACAAAGATAGATTTGTATGAAATGTGTCCAAATGTGGCAGACATTGGCCCCTTACAAATGTAGCAGTAGCATTCACATTTAGTGTGGTTTTCTAGATTACCCACTGGCTTGTCAGTGGGGTGAGTATAAGTTATTTATTTATGTTGCACATTCTCTTCTAGGTAAATCAAACGCCGGTGATGAGAAACATAACGAGAGATGATACCGTCAAGGCACTGAATTAGGCGAGCACTTATTCTGCATTTTACTCAAACAACCAATCACATGACCAGTCATACGTTGTTGTTTATGCAAAGGAAGCAAGTTGACTAATAAATCATGTTGCATACCATTTCATTATACAATGAATCATAATTTCATAATTTCTAACATCCGCGGATTATGAAAAGAAGTATACGGATGAGTAAGAAACAATGCTCTTATTATCAAGCATTACTAAATTCGCACTCAACAAAGTTATGCTAATATTCAAACTCTTTTACGAATTAATCTAATAATCTCATTCTTAGCTAGGTTTAGTTACTTAGATTTTATAAAACCGAAAAAGCAAGCACAATCCACTACCTTCAACACTTACCACGGAAAACCAACACAATTCACCATTCCCATCAGCATCTGCCTCCCCCGCCAGCCCACACCACCCACGTACTACTCAAGACTCTCCATCCTTGCCACTCAAGACTCACCCCACTACCAGCAGCACTCGCCACCCTTACCACTCATAGTACAAGATGAATCTAAATTAGATAATAATCTCATTATTAAATAGATAGATGTGTCACCCAAACACTGACCACCAGTACAATCCACCATCTTCACCACACCCACCACCGACCAACAACATCTACCACTCCGCACCAACACCAGTCATCACCATCCACCACTCAACCCTCATCACTTCCCTCGCTACACATGAAAATTGAACAGTCCACAAACAACAAATAAATAATTCAAAATCATATTGTTATCATATTGAACATGATTCAAAACCAAATTACACTAAAACAAAGAAAATGTTACTGTTTAATCTTAATTTGGTACTCCATTCAGACAACCTTAAAAAAGCACGAACAAAACCCAAAATTTTAAAAAAGAAAATCACATTAACTAATGAAACTTCAAATTATAATGAATCGGAGAATTATTTCATTAGAATCTGTGTCAAACTTGCCATCAGAGGAAATCAAAATTAAAATTGGACAAAAATCTATTCTTCTTCTTTTGTAGCTATTTCTTCTGCTCTAATTCCCTGCAAGTCAAATCCACATAATCCTAATTCTATACAAACATAAAAGCAGTTCTCTATCTACGTCATTAAATCATACTTACTACAACATCATACATTGCTTTATTGAGTTTCAACATGAGAACTCTTTCCAAACTCATCTGTGTTGTTGTCATCTTCAAAATCAAGCTCAACCCAAAGTTCCTTATTATAATTGAACTCGGAAACCTTACTGAATCTCTTATGTTCATCTCCAATTTTAATAGCAACAATATTAGATTTCAAACGATTTTAGCTCATGTTCTCTTGCTATCATTTGAGTTCGAATAAAACCCAACTCCCGATTCTGCTCAAACTCTCAAATACACCACTTAAATCTCAAGTATTTATTGATAGAATCAAACCGTGTATCGAAATTTGTTCAAAATACTAAAATCAAACTTACCGATTTGCATAGAGGTTGGAGAAAAGTATAATACTAAATCGAACGACGATTGAAACAAGAAATTGAAGATTGAATTCTTCAGATCGACATCTCAAAACTGGAGCTCCTTAGTTTACAGACTAACACCAACACCACACCGCACCACTACCCATTCTCTGAATAAAAAGCATGTTTTTATTTGGATCGAAGGTTTCCGCAAAACATTTAAAGAAGATAGGGGCATATTGGTCTATTCCAGTTAATTGATAAAAAGAATTATGGGTGAAATATCCAAAATGGATAATTGAACATTATCTTTTTGATTCATGTCCATATAAATAGTATCAAAATGTACAAGTCTGTTTCACCCAGGAATTGTTGATTTTGGTCTTTTTAACCAATTTTATGTATTCATATTTACATGGATGAATAAGTTATACCACACTTCCAAACAAGTTTAGAATTGGTTCACCTGTATTCCAAGATCACTATGTGATTAATCAAATATCAAATCACACACATGGGTTCAATGGGTTCTACCAATCACTAGGATCGGTTATACCTTAATATGGAAATACTTGTGATCGATCACACAAGTTACCAGGACCGGTTACATCAATTACCAAGACCGGTTACATCAAATACCAAGACCGGTTACCGTATACTCATGGGATTGCTTGTTATCGATCACACCAGTTACCAAGATCAGTTACACCAATTACCACACCAATTACAAGGATCGATTACACAACACTCTGTGATCGGTCACACTAATTACTAGGATCGGTCACACCAATTACAAATATCGATCATACCATCTCATGGTGATTACTTAGGATCGGTTACATAATTAATAAAAACTAGTCATACCAAATCATAAGTCAGGCATTGTGATTAGTTATACCAAGATACATAACAAAGTTACGATCGATTCTACCATCTCACACATATTGGTAATTCAAAGATCTGCGATAAATAGTCGTACCAATAAGCCTAATGATTTCCATTTCGATTCATAAAACAGGTTCATGAATGTACTTCCTTTAAACAAATGTAAAAGATTATTTCCTATGATGAAATCTTCACCATAACCCATTCACAGAATCATAACAGTATGTACAAGATTATGTCGGTGTCATATCTACGAAGTTCAAAAGATAAGCGTTATACTTCGTAGTCTAATTCCCTAATGATCATACAAATATGACCATGTCACATCACTAGAGTATTATACAATATGTACAGTATATACAACTTTGCAGTTATGTTTTCAATATAGCATGACTTGAAAGATACGTTAGGAATGAAACAGTTCAAGTCAATATTACTAACCTCAAGAGGAAGGATGATGTTGTCGTTGTAGTTCGCTTCTTCTTCACTTTCTTCAGGTCTTCAGAGTAATACTTGCATGTCTCAACATTCCTAGACTTTCTAGTCTAACCTAAACGAAGTTGACTCTAGTATACAATCAAGCGACTTTAGATGAGTTTTGACACACTAAAATGTGACAACCAAACTTGACATAGTACCAACGCTTGGTCGGTTCATCCGAGCTATGCCCTAACACCAACTAAATTGTTGGTTTGTTGAGTGAGAGTGAGAGTGAGACAGTAGAAAAGACGCGCGCTCGATGGTCAACCGGGCGGTTGAACTACAAACGCGCGGACCATTATCACACACCTGCGACTCTTCCTCCCACGACCAGTACAAATCCCGATTCCCAAAAATTACTTTACTACGTTTTTATTCCCTCTATCCTATTTTATCTCACTTTATCCTATTTTATCTCACCTAAATCCAATATTTTAAACTTTAATAAATTTATCTTACCAAAGATTTTATATTAAAAAAATAATAATAGTGGGACCCTAAAAACCAGATTTGTTGATTTTGCTCTGATTTACCATAGTGCAAAACCGTGTTTGTTCATCCACGTGGCTCAACAAAAAATCTTTTTGTTGATTGCCATACGAACTGCACTTTAACCTTTAAAACTTTAGCCCAAATAGCTTCAAGATTTTTAATCATACGCCAAGCTAGTTTGGTTTTAAAAGCTTCATGGTAGTTGTAAATTCTTAAAACCTAATCCTCCAACTCAATTATTATAGTGTCCTTGGGAAAAGTTTAACAGACCAAGCGACACCACTAACTCTGAAATGTTAACTAGCACGTGCACAAACTCGTAATTACGGACACAGTCTGAATCTCCCTCTCTCACCAAAAACATTCAAGGCTCTTACGGGCTAAGTTTATTATACAAATACTAAATTCCAATTGACTACATCAATCAACTGCTTAGTTCATATATTGCTACAGGTCTGTGATTCCTCCATTCCTACGTTTTTATTTCGATGGAAATTTAGACCGTGTCTTGTAATTCCTTCAAAATCAAGTAGTTCTTAAACAACTATTCTGTTATAAGCTTTGATTTTGTAGTTTCGTACAATTTTTCTGGGTTAATATGTCCATTTAATTTTTTAAACCATTCCTAAACCCTGAATGAATGTTAAGTGTTTCAAAAGATATAAGTGAAGCCTTTTAATATAACCTCTCTATGAGTTGTTTGCAGAAATGCCCGAGAGAAGAAAATACTGTTTTATCATTGAGTTGTTATAAATTGTTTAATCTTTCCACTTTGGTCACAGCGGAGCAAAAAGAAATTAAGAAGGCGAGCGTGGTTGGCATAAACTGTACCCTGGCACAACTAAGGAGCATATCGAAATTTTGAATGTTGAGTAAGTCACACTGTTTATTGTAACTCTTTATACATTCGAACAATGGGGGCAACTGGAATTCTTCCTTTTATAGTATTACCTATGAAAAGAGAGGGATCTTAAAGTTTAAACAATTGTATACTTTGTTCCTTTTTCAAACTTGATATAGAGTTATAGACTTACTGTGAACAAATCAAAAAATAAATTGGGGTTGCATAGGTTTTCTTGGGACTCAAACCGAATAACTTACAGAGTATAAAGTGAGAAACCTAACCAAATTCATTAGCCATACTGTAAATCAGTTAGAGAAAACAGATTTTTGAGCTTGCTATAGTGATATGAGGATAAACATCGGGTCAAGTAGAATCAAGTTCAATTCTTTCAGTATTTCTTAATTTTATCTGAGGTTAAGCATACATATGATGTGATTCATCTGACAGGTGCATCATCCATGGCTAAAAGCAAAAATGACAGTTTAAAGTTATAGAAAGGGATCTGAACCAGCATAAGCGGTCAGGTAACATAAAGAATACAGACGATGCATGTACGCACACCTAGTTCTAGTTAAGAGATATTGTTAGTACTATTATCACCTGCAACCTTCCCTCGTTCAGTTGGCGTGCTACAGAGGTGACAGTCATTTCAATCTTTGATTTCATATTTGTGATGCATTGTTTCAGTATGTCGACACAGTTCTAATAGATTGCTGGGTATGTTGCCATTACCAAACTCATGATCCTTAGTTAAGAATTTAGTCTATCCATTGCAGCAAAATGTTAAAATCATCAGCAGGAGATGACACTTTTACATGAGTAGGATGCGATGATAGTGACTCTGCCTGTCGGTTTTGTCCGACTCTTACATCACTAGGATATTTAGTGAACCAAAGCTATTACAGGATTTTCACCAACCTGGGAAATTTATTTCGGCAGAGAAATATATTGACAAGGGTGTAATATGCTTGATGAGGAAATAAAGAGATGGGTTTCATAGGCTTTTAGTTCAGAATTAACCTCCATTGCTGTTGGTGATTTCCACTTTTAGGAGGATTGCAATAGCAAGTGAAGTTGAAGAAGAAGGAGAAATGGCTCTTGCTCCTGCTCTTTCAAATCCATTCTCAGCCAGACGCGTCCATCACTTCAACAGTTTCACCCAGCCATACACGATCCTTAGACTCTCTTCCCCGTCTTCTTTTAGAATTCGTTCACCCACTAAATCAATTCTTGCTGCTTCTGTCAAGGTTTGTCCCAACTCCTTTTCAGTTTTAAATTATTCTATTAATTTTATCTACAATTTAAGTACTACTATCTTCTGTTTCTCGTTTTCCCTGTCAGGAATTTATAGGCTTATTCTTTACTCAGGAAAATAACATTGGTGCCCTTGAGAGGAAAAAAAAGAAGAACTGGATGGATTTCACTAGCTTAAATTACTGGGTTGTTCGTGATTACTATCGTCTAGTTGAGTCTGTGAATTCTCTAGAGCATCATATTCAGACTCTTTCTGATGGAGAGTTGGCTGCAAAAACCGAAGAATTTAGGCATCGTCTGGGACGTCAAGGGGAAACACTTGCTCAAATTCAATCTGAGGCCTTTGCTGTTGTTCGTGAAGCGGCCAAAAGGAAGCTAGGAATGCGCCATTTTGATGTTCAGATAATTGGTGGGGCAGTTCTTCATGATGGGTCCATTGCTGAGATGAAGACGGGTGAGGGTAAAACTCTGGTTTCTACCTTGGCAGCTTATCTAAATGCATTGACGGGTGAGGGCGTCCATGTGGTTACGGTCAATGATTACTTAGCCCAGCGTGATGCAGAGTGGATGGGCCGGGTACATCGTTTCCTCGGTCTATCGGTGGGTCTTATCCAGAGGGGGATGACTTCTGAAGAGAGGAGAGCAAACTACAACTGTGATATAACCTACACCAACAACTCTGAACTTGGTTTTGACTACCTTAGGGATAATCTTGCGGGTAGTAGAGGGCAACTGGTTATGCGATGGCCAAAGCCGTTCCATTTTGCAATAGTTGATGAAGTTGATTCAGTACTTATTGATGAAGGAAGGAATCCCTTGCTAATTAGTGGTGAGGCTAGTAAAGATGCCGCGCGCTATCCTGTTGCTGCCAAAGTGGCAGAACTTCTTGTACGAGGCCGTCATTACAATGTTGAACTCAAGGATAACTCAGTAGAGTTGACTGAGGAAGGTATTGCTCTTGCTGAATTGGCTCTTGAGACAAGTGACTTATGGGATGAAAATGATCCTTGGGCAAGATTTGTGATGAATGCTCTGAAGGCTAAAGAGTTCTACCGTCAGGATGTCCAGTACATTGTTAGAAATGGAAAGGCACTCATAATCAATGAACTCACAGGTAGAGTTGAAGAGAAACGGAGATGGTCTGAAGGGATTCACCAGGCTGTGGAGGCCAAAGAAGGTCTGAAGATCCAGGCAGATTCAGTTGTCGTGGCCCAAATCACCTATCAATCATTGTTTAAGCTTTATCCAAAACTTTCAGGGATGACTGGAACGGCAAAAACTGAAGAGAAGGAATTTCTGAAGATGTTCCAAATGCCTGTCATTGAAGTGCCAACAAACCTATCAAATATTCGTAAAGATTTACCTATTCAAGCTTTCGCAACTGCACGTGGGAAATGGGAAAATGTGCGCCAAGAAATTGAATACATGTTTGATCAGGGCCGTCCTGTTTTAGTCGGCACAACTAGCGTTGAAAATTCTGAATATTTGTCTGATCTGTTGAAGGAGACAAACATCCCCCACAATGTCTTAAATGCACGACCTAGATATGCCGCAAGGGAAGCCGAAGTTGTCGCCCAAGCAGGTAGAAAATTTGCTATCACTATATCTACTAATATGGCTGGCAGAGGCACGGACATAATCCTAGGGGGGAACCCAAAAATGCTGGCTAGAGAGGTTATTGAGGACAGTTTGCTATCATTTTTGACTCAAGAAGCTCCAGATGTTGATATCGATGGAGAGCCAATTTCCCAAAAGGGATTGTCTAAGATAAAAGTCGGACCAGCATCATTAGCTTTGCTAGCCAAGACTGCTCTTATGGTTAAGTACGTACGAAGAAGCGAAGGAAAAAGCTGGACATATCAAGAGGCAAAATCCTTAATATCGGAGTCCATACAGTTGAGTCAGTCAACTGGTAGGCAAGAGCTCCAAAAAATTCTAGCGGAGGAGTCGGAAATGTATCCTCTCAGTCCTACTATAGCATATGCTTATACTTTGGTTTTGAATGATTGCGAAGAACATAGTTTGATAGAAGGGTCTGAGGTTAAGAGGTTGGGGGGGCTCCATGTGATTGGTACCTCTTTACATGAGTCACGAAGAATAGATAACCAGCTCCGAGGGAGAGCTGGTAGACAAGGAGATCCTGGATCAACAAGGTTTATGGTGAGCTTACAGGATGAAATGTTTCGGAAATTCAATTTTGACACCGAGTGGGCTGTCAAACTCATATCAAGGATTACAAATAATGAGGATATACCAATTGAGGGTGATTACATCCTCAAACAGCTTTTGGGGCTGCAAATAAATGCTGAGAAGTACTTCTTCGGCATAAGGAAGAGCCTTGTTGAATTTGATGAAGTATTAGAGGTACAAAGGAAGCATGTCTATAACCTTAGGCAATCAATTTTAGCAGGTGATTCAGAAAGTTGTTCTCAACACATATTCCAGTACATGCAAGCAGTTGCAGATGAAGTCGTCTTTGGAAACACTGATCCACTTAAGCATCCAAGTAGATGGAGTCTGGGTAAGCTGTTGAATGAGCTCAATGTAATTACAGGGGAGACATTTGCTGATATATTTGAAGGGATAACTGAGGAAGCTTTATTGGCGTCATTAGAACAGCCGTATGACCTAAAATCTGTTGAAATTGACAACTTTTCCCTTTTGAACATGCCCATACCTCCAAGTGCATTTCGAGGAGTGCGTAGGAAGAGCTCTTCCTTAAGACGTTGGCTCGTAATATGCACTGATGAGTCGTCAAAGAGTGGACCTTATCAGGTAACTTGTAATCTTCTGCGCAAGTACCTCGGGGACGTTCTGATCGGTTCTTATCTAGACGCCGTACAAGAATCCGGTTACGACGACGTTTACATAAAAGAAATTGAGAAGGCAGTGCTTGTGAAGACTCTTGATTGTTTCTGGAGAGATCATCTTATAAACATGAACAGACTAAGTTCAGCAGTAAATGTGCGGAGTTTTGGGCATAGAAATCCACTCGAGGAATACAAGATTGATGGATGTCGGTTTTTCATCTCAATGCTCAGTGCTATCCGTAGATTGACTGTTGAATCGCTTTTACGATATTGGTCATCCCCAACTGAATCACATGACTTGTTTGTTTCATAAATTAAGTGGTAAATAATGAATGCTCCGTAACCAATCAAGTTACACTAGTAGTTCGTTCCGTATTAATTACGGTAAGATGGATGCAAGGGGAAATTCATGAAATAGAGTCGAAATTTTAGCAGATGTCAAGATCCAGGGAAAATTGTTAACCAGTTGACACGTTAAATGACCATTTGAACTAACAAAGATTCTTGACGAATCGAGGCGAAAAAACCAGCGGTTTTTAACGGTTTAGAATTCTCGGTTCATATAGAAACATTGTTCAACAAAACAGACAGTAACTGTGGTCAGAGCATCTTATCTCATTTTTCTCTCCTCGAGAAAATGCACCCAACTTCAGACAAGACACGTATATGTATCATCAGTTACACCTATCATTTCGAGGTGACACGCGTATCGATAAGTTATAGTCACATTATTTCTTAATTAATCATCCATGAGTGGCTATATATGAGAGACAGAAACCCTTCCACGGTTTACTGGTACTAGTCCTACAGAGCTTTTGGATTTTGATTGGTTTCCGAATCAAAATATTTCAAAAGGTTGTTGCAATATTCATCCGGCTAGTTTAATCAGTAGCCGATACATAGAGATAGATATAATGGCTATTAGTAGTGAATTAGGTCATGAAGAGCCTCCGATCGTATCTCGACTCGATAGGCTCGACAACATGGTACTACTGCAAACATTTTTTCTCGTAATCATTTACTTTTTTAGTCAATTTGTTGTCGTTGTTGTTGTTAATTATATTTGTTTGATTTTGTAATGCAGCTGAGACACTTAGAGGAAATGAGAGGAAGGGGATTTTGTTATACTAATAGTGGTTCACCAGCAAGGAGTTCTTGTACGTCCACTACACCATCAAATTGTAGTACTCCTAGAGCAGGTGGTGGGGGATCAGGGAGGTTATCATTTCTAGCAACAACGACAGCAAAACATAACTCATCGCCATCATCATCAACTTCATCATCCGTTGATTCCACACCCTGCAGGAGTAGTCTTGAGAAACATTGTCGACCTATTGATGATGTTATAATGGAGACACAACTCAAAGGCAATCTTATTGACCGTCTTGTCCATGTCGAAGACCGTCTGTTTAAGGTAATATAATGTAATTAGTATATTCTTTGTAAGCACCACTGGTACAGTTTATATCTACGAATATAATTTGGTTTCAGCTGCTACACATGTTCAAAACGAAATCTAATTAACAATTAGTTGTTGTTCTTGTTGTTATGCAGTTGTGTTTGCAGGTAGAGGAAGAGATGAGAGAAATGACGCCTACAAAGAGTGATGGCACCAAAAAGAAGAAGACCGGGTTTTTTCATCATCATGGGAAAGAAGAAGAAGATGAGGAAGGTCATCATCACGAGCACAAAAGTGCGTTGAAACAATTTGTAAAATCATGTGTTAAGGGTGGAAAAACGAAAACCAAAAAGCGCTAGCTCTTAATAACTGAACCATGTTACCATGTATGATGTAAAATAGGTTTGTTGATGTTTCATGTTTCCCCCTTTACGCCTCTCTTTTAGTGGCTTGTGTAAGATGTTCTCAAACTATGAGAATTTAGTAAACGAGCTACAGTTACCAATGCTTCCCCACCGAGGTGATGATTACTTTGGCGTCAGTGATGTTACTATATGTACTAGGTATGTAGGCCGGGGGTCGACCTTTTTTGGGTTTTCTTTACTGTTTGGTCAGCGGGTCCGTATATCCTCGTACGGAATTTTAATATAATAATAATTCACTCTACTAAAAAAAATCTAATAATAATTCACTCTACTAAAAAAATCATGAAATAAAAAAATCCGATAGATACTATTTTGATTATTAAAGAGAGCAAATATTAATTAAATTTTCAGCATTTTGGGTTTCAGTCTTACTCAAGGTAGTCGATTTCGTATCTCGGACTGTCTCGGCTGGGTCCGAGACGCCGGTACAAAATTTTCTCGCCGAGATACTCGGCGGAATCTCGGAGCACTGATAGTCTTCTAAAGCAGACATTTTGCACATGTATACTTAGTGTGATTACATGTGTCGCGCAAATCTCATGTACAGTTAGTTCCGCAACACCTGTATACCCACCATGATAAGCGGTAACAAAACGAATGAGAAGCTGAACTCTCTCATTTTAAGCATTGAATTTCTCACTCTCTTAAACTCTCTTCCAGAAGTAATTTACTTAGAAGCTTTGATGTTAAGACTTTGGTTTGAAGGAAATCATCTAAAGAAGAGCATGTTTGATAGACAATGAGTTTGGAGAAATTAAAAAGAGGAAAGGAGATCAATGAACTCTAGAAACAAGGTTGGTAAGAGAATTTTAAACATTAACAGGATGATAATGGTGTTAGATCAGAAGAAATTTTCCTCCCTAATTAGAGAATCAAACATGTGAAATTTTTGTCTATTGTGATGTTGATGGATCAGGTAGTGGTGATACCGATTTTTGTATGGCTCAGTGTAGTCAATCGCATGCAGGAATTAGTATTGTTAAAATAAAAAGGAAGATTCATACAGTGGATAAAAATGAAAGACTCTTTGAATGAAAACGATGACACCGTTAGAACCAAAGCGAGATTCCGGCCGAGATTGCAGCCGAAATTGAAAATTCCGGGTTGTTTTCCGGTAAGATTTCGTCGAGGCGAAAATGTTGATATCGGTTCCCCAGTGGCCGGGAACGGAAAAATCGCCGAAATCTCGGCCGAGACGGCCGAGATTGACTACACTGACTCTTACTCTTACTTATATTAATTGAATGGATAAAATCACATGTACTCCGATTTCTCTCTAAAACAACATGAAAAACATGACTGTCCAATAAACCTTAAATTTTTCTAGCACCATTTTTTTTGAAGCACCATAAAAACAAATACCAAGTCTTTTTTTTTTATAGTCAACAAATTATTATGTTTAGATATAATTATTCAATATGATCATGATTACAAATAACTATAAATATTTAGAATTTTAGATTTTATGTATAAATTTATAAATATATAGATTTTGTATAAAAAATAAATAAATGTTAGATTATAGGAGGTATCCCCTTATAGAGTATCTGAGAGGTATCCTAGAGTATCACATACCCTTTTTGTAATTAAAAAAAGGTGACACTTTAAATGGAGTATCTGATACGTATCCCAAGGTATCCCCAAGTATCCGATACTGATAGCCGATACGGATACGTCACCAATTTTGAAGTATCCGTGCTTCATAGGTTATTCATCATGTAAGGGTCGTGTTTAGTTATTCATGTCATAGCAGTAGACATTAAAATTAGCTGGAATTTTAGTATATCTTCACATTAAAATTAGCTCAATCCCGATCGCTCCAAGGTTCTTGCTCTAGTTATCAAAGCGCCACCGCATCAATTGGAGGTCTTTAACGTTGGTTATCTTTGGGGGTGGTGAGAACCATCGTTAATTATCTTCTTGACGGTATGTTGCCCGCCAACAAGAAGGATGCGACCAAGTTAAAACAGAAAGCCAAAAGATTCGTATTCCATGAGGAAATCTTATCCGCAAAAAGTTTTGGAGGCAATCTTTTGCGATGTTTGGCAAAATCGAAATCCCAATTATGTTAAAGGAAACGCATGAAGGCGAACACCAAGGAAAGAATAAGTTGTTCCTCCAAGTGCACGAAAAGTATTTATTGGCCAACTATGGAAGATGATGCGGCGGCGTTCGTTCGAAATGTCATGAGTGTCGGACTCACGGGAATCTCATTCATATGCCTTGCACACCGCTTCATTCGATAAGTAGCCCATGGCCTTTCTACACTGGGACTTGATATTATTGGGAAAATCAATCCACCATCATCAAAACAACATGAGTACATCATAATGTGACCGAATACTTTACCAAATGGGTTGAAGCCATTCCCTTCGAGGAACCACTCGGAGCGACAATTGCGGCATTCATTAAGGAATACATCATCTGTTGGTTTGGCGTACCTAAGCATATCATTGCGATAATGATACCCCCTTTTCTAACAAGCAAGTGTAAGAGCTACTTGAAGAATACGAGTTAAACAGATTTTCTCTACTCCTTACTACCCTCAAGGGAATGGACAAGTGAAAGCACCAACAAAGCTCCGATTCGAATTATCAGTCGAATAGTGCACGATAATCCCAGGACATGGCATGAGCAACTACCAATGGCACTGTAGGCGTATCAAGTGGCGCCCAGGAGCTCTACTGATGTTTCTCCTTATTCACTTGTGTATGGCGCATACGCAATCCTCACAGCAGAGATTAAAATCCCGTCAGCTAGAATTGCAGCGCTGAGTGGAGTCCAATGGAATGAGGTCGAAGCATCAAGTTCCATAATTGAGGAATTGGATACTCTGGACTCCATGAGAGTTAAAGCGGAAGAACATGCTCAAGCATACATAAGCAAGATCTCGAGAGCCTACGATAAAGCTGTGAAACCACGAGTATTTAAAACAGGAGATCTGGTGCTGAAGACTTCTAAGCATATTCAGCAAGACTTTTCCGCACCAAAGTTTTCTCCAAAATAGGAAGGTACCTACGTGATCACCAAGGCTTATAACAGTGGTGGCTACTACAAGATTTTCAAAGAGGATGGAGGTAAATTGGAAGCAGTCATCAATGGAAAATGGCTCAAGGCATATTACGCCTAACCATTATTCCATCCCTCGCTGTCTCACGACACGGCAATCAAGCATTTTCATTCTTCTCGTATCTTAGTTATCAAGTTATTCATTAATTAAAGTTGTAGATGGTGGATTTTCGACAAGGGTTAAAATTGTAAAACCGTAATTATACATGCTCCTGATCCAGCAATTAAACGAGTATTGAGGATCATGTCTCTCATCGAAGCATGAAACCTCATGCCACAAGAATTTCTGACTGAGAATACTGTCTCTCAGAATATATGTAGATGTGTAGTCTCTCAGCTGAGGAAAAACCATATCTCATGAATACTGAGCAATTTCAGTAATTATTCTTATATAGAATCGAACGATTAGACGGCTCCCAGACAGCTTGCCTTCTAGTATAGAGCAATAACGTCTTCAGGATGTAACAATGTTTTCCCTGACTATATAAAAGAAATATGACGCTTCAACAAGCTCATGTCGCTCAATTCCTGAATAATTAATGCTCCTAGATGATCGTACTAGTATAGAGCCATCAATTAATTATTTCTAAATCATTAGATTCATTAACTGAATCCTCGGAAAATATTTTACATCATTCATAATATTTCATTACTTCAATTCATGGTTCTTCCCAGCAAAATTCCATGGGTTAGTAATAAATATTCAACATACGAGCATCTAAGCCGCTATCGAGTAAGCCCCGACCAAAATGGTGCAAGTGTACTCAGCAATAATGCACTAATGAGCACCTGAATGCATGAACGAGCATTCCAAATCACGAAGGAACGATGAACCTATGCAAAATAGGAAGAAAAATAATAATAAAAAAATATTAGCTAAGGCGCTAGGGGACTGGGCCCACCGGCCCGGCCCGGTCGTGCCGTGGCCAACCCCACGCCCAATTCTATATTTTATCATATTTTACTATTTTTCCTTGATCTCATGAAAATTCCTTCATTTGAACAAAATTCCTTCGTTTCAAGGAAACTCCTCAGTTTCATGGTGTTTCCTTCACATCAAGGAAATACTAAAAAATTAGGAAAGGTGTCGCGGACCGAGCTCACTAATTTGGAAGGTCATGCCCTAGTTGTGGCTTCGGGGTCCCACACCTTGCATTCCTTATTATTTTATTATTATTATTTCCTTGATCCCATGAAATTCCTTGATTTCATGATATTTCCTTCACATTAAGGAAAATAGATAAAATTGGGGAAGACTCGCGGGACCGGGCCCTAGTCGGCCGACCATGCCCAAGCCGGTCCCACATGCCCTTATTTTATTATTATTAATATAATATTATTTGTTTCCTTCATCTCATGGAAACTCCTTCACTTCAAGGAAAACTCCTTAGTTTCAACAAACTCCTTGATTTTATGATATTTCCTTAAAATCATGAAAATAATATAAAATTAGGAAATGTGCCATGGGACGGGCTTATTGGCCGGACGGCCATGCCTTGGCCATAGCCGGTCCCACACTTCATGATTCCTTCATTTTATTATTAGTTATTCCTTCATCTTATGAAGTTTCCTCAGTTTGAGCAAAAACCTTGATTTCTACATATTTTCTCAAATGATTGCTCAGACGCACGCTTGAGGAAAATATCAAAATTCTCGGGATCGAGGCACGAGCATTTTGGCGACACGGAATATTACCTTGGTGACCAAGGTTGGCTCTTTGGCTTGCAAGAGGCCGGTCCCACATACTTTCACCATTTGACCTAATTTGTTTATATTAGGTTCAAATTCTTCCAAACAATTTGGAATTTCATAAACGATCGTCATACGGTCCCGTGACCAACCAGGGCCGGTCTCATGATCCCTTGGTCGGTCCCTCACCTCTTCATAATTAGGTTTTATCACCTGAGGATCAAACGAGCATTTTATTTTACTAAAATGATTAAAACAACATTTAATCATCCTCTCAGCAACTGGTCTTCAAGAGACTTTGGTATTTGCTCACTCGAGCACCTGGGCGCTACATGGTTGATCCATCATCCCATGTAGCCGTCCCTCCTTCACTCCGTGGTTGATTTTTAATAAATCATCAATTAATCAGCAATTGATCAACAATTCAGGGTTTTGAACCCAAGACTCATGATTAAAGCAGGTTCAAACACTATTAATTTTACGTTGATCCCATGATCAACATTTTAATTAATTATACTCATTTCAGTTGCCAGTATTTTAAATTAATACTCCCTCCGTTCCACTTTAGATGATGTTTTAGGGTTTTTTGTATGTTCCAAAATAGATGAGAGTTTAGCTATTTTATCTAAATTCTCATTGATTTGCCCCAACTTTGGAGTCACAATATAACATTCATTGCCCTTGTTATCAGTGAGAGATAATTAATCTAATTTAAGATTTTAAATTTATTCTCTTTTATCTTAGGATATTTGGTCATCCCAAATGGAATTATATGGGGATTCATAATTTATAATAGAATCTCAAAACAAAAAACTAGGATGTTTAAATTTTTATGAAGGTATTAATATGGGCAGATTTGGAAAAAAATTACTCTCTTTGATGTTTCTTAATCTCCGTGAAAAACTCTACAACATCATCTAAATTGGAACGGAGGGAGTATTTCATTTGGTCATACTACCAATAATTCATCAAACGAGCAATATTTGTTCAGACTAAGGAATATTGGTTCAACTATCAATATTCAACAATCCATCGAATGAGCAATATTTGCTCACCTTAACTATAAACATTTACTTTAGAATTATACCTCTGTCTCAACAGACACGTTCAATTCATGAGTCTCAGAATATTTACAAATCACGTTCGACTCAGCAATACAAGGACTCATCGTCCCATAAAGTCAACAACTGACTAACTAAATACGTCACGCCTTGCAGACTCCACAATCACGAGACATCAATCGTGTCACATGGGGGTTTTGGTCTGGCGGTCTACGACACGTATACATCTGGAGTCACAGTATTTCTGGCCCTTACGATGATGTGACCAAATTTCCTCCATATCTTCTCGTACAAGCTGGCATATCCAATAGGGACACTGAATCCACAAACTAGTTCGTGGTATGGGAGTGATGCATCAAATGGAGGGTCAAAAGCAATCCCTGCACTCGGGTATTCATGCACCACTATACGATTCTCAATTACCGGAGCAACTTATACAGTCATGTAAACGGTTTCTTCAGTCTCTTCTACTCGTGGTTCGGCTTCTTTCGCCACTGAAGCAATAACAATTGAAGTCTCGGTCTCTTTAACAACATCAGCAACAACTCCCTCACGACTTTGAAGTGCAGAGATGGTCTTTTCTTCATCAATAACCTCAGTGTTGCTCATGCCATCATTATTGGCTCCTTCATTCTCAACTTCGGTATTTGGCGCCTAATTCGGAGATTACATGAGATTCGAGCCATCCAAGTATGAAACCAAAGGAAATCATAAAATTTAGCATGTAAGTGAAATAATGATATTTAAGTTCTCTATTTTACATGCTAGACATCAGCAAATAACGTGAAAGTCATAAAAACACGTTTTACAACAAGCTCGTCTGAGAGGATTTTACATTTCCCCATACAAAACGACGAACTGGGAGAAATTGATGAATAATATAAGGTTGAGTTATATACCATTCCATTCGTATGGGTTTATCTAAAACATATCAAAATTTCATGTTAATTGGATAAACGAGCAAAAAGATGTGGTCAAAACATTTGACTACATGACAACTGGAAATTTTACGGGAAATCTCTGGAAGTTCTTGTTCGGCCGATTTCAACCTCTAAACGTGCTCAAAACTCTAAAAGCTTACTTTGATAAAGCTTGGACATTTCCTGGGCATAAGTATACATGGGTAGATTGCGAAAATCCGACATCAGATTCTATAGCATTTTTGCTAAAGGGCTGAATTATGGAATTTCTGGTGACGTATTTCAGCAAACATTTTCGTACATTCACATGAATTCTCATTCATTCATTCATAAATCAAGAAGTTTATACTTATATGGATAAAATGCAAGAGAAATACTTACTTGGGTGATCTCTGAAGCGTTCAAAGAACCTGGGTTGCCCGTATCAACATCAAGAACGACATTGCTTTCATTCGGTTTTGATCTCTGAGAACTTTCTTTATCCCCATTTTCCGAAGACGAACGAATATCAGCAGTACTCTCCACTTCCATGGTGGCATCCTCCTGGATATATTCTCAACAATTAGCATTTTTTCTACAAAGCATCATAATTGATTATACAAAGAAATACTCACGGCCTCTTCTTCATCACTCAAGTCAGAAATTGTTTGCCCAGCAGCAGAGAACTGAAGGCCGTCGATACTCGAGGGAGTGAAATTCTGCAACGGAATAACAAATATTGGTTTTTTAATCCTAATAATGCGTATGAGAAGAAGTCACAACAAAGGAAGCACTTGACAACTCACCAAAGAAACAACTGGGGACTTTATGGTGTTGGATCACAATTTATAATTCTTACTCCTGCCTTCTCCGCCATGAACAGTTGCTTCGGTTTCTGAGAGGTCTACATCGATTCGAGGTCTTACGTTACGACCATCCTGTGAAAATTTTGATGCAATAGTCAAAACACAGTTATCATAATTTTATGAAGATTGTACAAAGAATACTTACTTGTGAACACCCTGGAGATGTTTTCCGTTTATCACCACAAGGAAAATGCTTCAATCTTGGTCGAGTAGCAATCATCTCAGCAGAAGGAGGCTCCTTCACCAAGGGTTGATCAACCGTCACGAAATCGAGTAAACCCACGAGTTGTTGATCCCAAAAGTTTATGTAACTTGGTGTTACATATCTAATTCGCTCGGAGTTAGGGAACCAGTATTCACTTCCTTCCACATGTGTGCGGCCTAAACGGGTCATGAGCTGTTCAACCGATGGTTTCCTCCTTCGAAAAGTCAGAATACACTGATTCATACCCATTTGCCGATCTGCCATATCAATATTGTATTCTTCCACCGATAATTCTCCATTTATTGCTGATATCAGGTAACCAGGAGTGCAACTCAGCATAAAAGATCTCTCACCGTCGCTCAAATCAGCACCAGATTTCAAAGCTATACTCTCTTCATCATTGAAAGTTGTCAACTGAGAAATATAAGGAAGAATTGAGACCCATGTGCAGAAGTTGAATTCAGATTCATGGTCTAACACATCAACAAAGCGTGTCTTGAGTCGAGGCTTCTTTGTAGACCAGCGCATGATCCTGGCATTGTCCCTCTCAGAGAAAACATGACGAGCATCAACATTCAATCCTTGCAAGATATTACGTTGAATGGGTGCATAATTCTTGAAACGTTCCAACATCAAAGCTTGAAGAAACATCGTATTGGCATAGAATTCAATCTTCATAAAGCCATTCGAGATGCTGGAGTCTATAATCAAGGAGTCTAAGTTAGAGTGCAAAGAACCCAAGAACAGGCTACCTATTGGGAGTTGATCATCCTGAGCCATCTTGATGGCAAAAGGAATCACGAACCACTTCAACAAATTTCCAGTATCTTCAAATACATCTCTGGACAGCCATAAACACAAGAAAGCTGCAATAGATAACGTACCGTCGACGGGCCAGTCAAGAGAAGTATCTCTTGGCCACCAATGTATTAACCAATGAGCATAACAACCTTTGTTGCCGGACACCTTATTAATCTCCTCCATCGCAGTTGTCAAGATGTTAGAGATTGTTGTTTCCTCTGCTGAAAGACTCTCAGGAAGGTTACCCGTGATCGGAAGATGCAACAAAGCAACTACATCCTCTAAGGTGACGGTAAACTCTCCCCATCTGCATATGAAAGTGTGAGTTGGAATACACCAGCGAGCAAGTAGAGCTACCATACCTCGCGCATCATGAAAAATGAACAAGTCTCCAGAGGCTTGGATAGCTCTTGTTATTTGTGCATCATGCAACATGGCTCGAACACGAGGAAAACCCAGCATATACCTTGCCCATCCAGAAAACTTTTATAAAGGCCGTCGAGAAATCTTGAATTCTATGATTGATGCAGAAAAATATCCTCATCCAAGACAGAACTGAATGGCTGCCTGAGGAGTCACCAATTTTTTCTGAGTAACCTCTCTAGGATTTATCAGAAGATAAAATGCTGGAGTTCTGAGGCGCTTTTCAGGTCCTTGAGCTACAAAGAATGCATCCTCTATGTTTGTAACATTCTTGATTCCAGGTGTTTCATCTTCCTCTTCACCAATATAAGTCTCATCCATGCATGTATCATCTCTGGAGACATCATTTTCTTGGGAGTCAGACATCCTTGCGAAGTAGCTGTAACATGCAAACAATACTCTACTTCAGTATGTCATCCATACAAGATGCAAACTTCGACGGGATGATGGAATTATGCACATGGCAAAACATCTACGAAAATGGTAATTCTTAACTCTTACCTTTTTACGATTCCACTAACAGTAGTGATTGTAATGCAAGAGTTAACACTTCAAAACTTGCTCGTTTCTTGAATCTACAAAAGACGAACAAAACCAGATTTTCATAAAATCGGGGAACACTTCTCTTTTTGTGTGAACATTAACCACTGAATTATGAAAAACTAAACAATATTTCATCATAAATAATTGTTTACCTTTAAACACTATCCAAAGTCAGGCTTTGATTTTTCAAAAAAAATATATATATATATAACGTGAATTTATTCACGTAAAAATAAATTTTGTGAGTAAAACTCACGTAAAAAAAAATACGTGAACAAGTCACGGTTCTATACATGAAGTTTTGCGAATATTCACGGTTCTATCAAAAAAAATAATAATAAGATATTTCCTTCGTACGATCTTGAAACGAGGGTTTATTTCGATTTTGTGAAAATTCACATCTTTTTAAGATAAAGTTTTGGTTTCCATGAAAACTCATAAACAAAATTTTATCACTAGACACAGGTCTATATATATTAAAAAAAAAAAAAAAAAAATCTCTCTCTCTTAAGTCAGGGATTATTACTAGTTTCTTAAACTAACGATCGAACGAACATACGTTTTCTAAAAATAAGAGTTTTCTACAAAACTCACACTCATATATGCACATGTATATACATAACCTTGACATGAACAAAGCATGAACAATTCATGAAACAGCAAAAAAAAAAAAATGACGTACGTGGTCGGCGTCGGAGTTGGCCGGAATTCGGCCGGCGATGGGTGGTGACGGTCGGCTCCGGCGTACACAATTTTTTTTTCCCTGTCGGTCTAGGTGAAATAAAAAAAAGAGAGGGATTAATCCCTTTATATCAAATTTTGTTTCCAAAACCTAATTCCACAAGGATTTCCTTTTTGGGCCCGGACCCCGAATCCTAAACCGACAAAGGTTCCATCACCAAATCAGCGGTGCTATGCCATTTTATGCTCGTTAGATGACGCTCTATCATGCCACTGGGATCTTCGTTCAAGCCGTGGCTTGCTCGTGCAATGGAAAATCGGGTAACATCTTATCCTACGACTAAGTTCAATTACTTATATTGTTTATGACCGGAAAATCACCATCCAGTGCTGACTGAGGAACATGACTGTCCCTCACTAAGCAGGGGACATAATGTAATTGGTGGATTTTTGACAAGGGTTAAATTTGTAAAACCGTAATTATACATGCTCCTAATCAAGCAATCAGACGAGTATTGAGGCTCATGTCTCTCATCGAAGCATGAAAGCTCATGCCACAAGATTTTCTGACTGAGAATACTGTCTCTCAGAATATATGTAGATGTGTAGTCTCTCAGCTGAGGAAACGGCATATCTCATGAATACTGAGCAATTTCAGTAATTATTCTTATATAAAATCGAACGATTAGACGGCTCCTAGACAGCTTGCCTGCTAGTATAGCGCAATAACGTCTTCAGGATGTAACAATGTTTTCCCTGACTATATAAAAGAAATATGACGCTTCAACAAGCTCATGTCGCTCAATTCCTGAATAATTAATGCTCCTAGACGATCGTACTAGTATAGAGCCATCAATTAACTATTTCTAAACCATTAGATTCATTAATCGAATCCACGGAAAATATTCTACATCATTCATAATATTTCGTTACTTCAATTCATGATTCTTCCAAGCAAAATTCCATGGGTTAGTAATAAATATTCAACGACGGGCATCCGAGCCGCTATCGAGTAAGCCCCGACCAAAATGGTGCAAGTGTACTCAAGCAATAATGCACTAACGAGCACTCGAATGCACGAACGAGCATTCCAAAACACGAAGGAACGATGAACCTATGCAAAATAGGAAGAAAAAATAATAATAAAATATTAGCTAAGGCGCTAGGGACTGGGCCCACCGCCGGCCGGTCGTGACGTGGCCGTGCCCCATGCCCAATTCTATATTTTATCATATTTTACTATTTTTCCTTGATCTCATGAAAATTCCTTTATTTGAACAAATTCCTTCGTTTTCAAAGAAACTCCTCGGTTCATGGTGTTTCCTTCACATCAAGGAAATAATAAAAAATTAGAAAAGGTATCGCGGGACCGAGCTCACTAGCCGGCCGGTCATGCCCTAGTTGTGGCCGGTCCCACACCTTGTATTCCTTATTATTTTAATATTATTATTTCCTTGATCCCATGAAACTCCTTGATTTCATGATATTTCCTTCACATTAAGGAAAAGAGATAAAATTAGGGAAAACTCGCGGGACCGGGCCTTAGCCGGCCGACCATGCCCAGGATGGTCCCACACGCCTTATTTTATTATTATTAATATTATTTGTTTCCTCCATCTCATGGAAACTCCTTCACTTCAAGGAAAACTCATTAGTTTCAACAAACTCCTGGATTTCATGATACCGGGCTTATTGGCCGGCCGGCCATGCCTTGGCCATAGTCGGTCCCACACTTCATTATTCCTTCATTTTATTATTATTTATTCCTTCATCTTATGAAGTTTCCTCAGTTTGAGCAAAAACCTTGATTTCTTCATATTTTCTCAAATGATTGTTCAAACGTACACCAGAAAATATCAAAATTCCCGGTGGTCGAGGCACGAGCATTTTGGCGACACGAGCATATTACCTTGACCGACCAAGGTTGTCTCTTTGGCTTGCAAGAGGCCGGTCCCACATACTTTCACCATTTGACCTAATTTGTTCATATTAGGTTCAAATTCTTCCAAACAATTTGGAATTTCATAAAACGATCGTCATACGGTCTCGTGACCAACCAGGGACGGTTTCATGATCCCTTGGTCGGTCCCTCACCTCTTCATAATTAGGTTTTATCACCAAAGTCTCAAACGAGCATTTTATTTTACTAAAATGATTAAACCAGCATTTAATCATCCTCTCTGCAACTGGTCTTCAAGAAACTTTGGTATTTGCTCACTCGAGCACTTGAGCGCTACATGGTTGATCCATCATCCCATATATCCGGTCCCTCCTTCACTCCGTGGTTGATTTTTAATAAATCAGCAATTGATCAATAATTCAGGGTTTTGAACCCAAGACTCATAATTCCGAGCAGGTTCAAACACTAATAATTTTACGTTGATCCCATGATCAACATTTTAATTAATTATACTCGGTTCAGTTGCCAATATTTTAAATTAATATTTCATTTGGTCCTGCTACCAATAATTCATCAAACGAGCAATATTTGCTCAGACTAAGGAATATTGGTTCAACTATCAATATTCAACAATCCATCTAATGAGCAATATTTACTCACCTTAACTATCAACATTTACTTGAGAATTATACCTCTGTCTCAACAGACACGTTCAATTCATGAGTCTCAGAACATTTGCAAATCACATTCGACTCAGCAATACAAGGACTCATCGTCCCATAAAGTCAACAACTGAGTGTCCGAATAACATGTGTCCTCCGGGGTACAAAAACCACTTTTCGAGCAACTTTCTCCATAAGAGCTTATTTCACAAAAACTCCTACAAACAAGTTTATTAGTTATAAAATGAGTCCCATCTAATGTATTTATGGGTTAAAATGCATCGCACTTTCGTGCTCATCAAATTCCCCCACACTTACATTTTGTTAGTCCTCGAGCAAAACAGAAAATTATCCCGCTACACAACTGGTCATAAAATAAGAGAGAGTTAGACCCGCTACACAGCTGGTCATAACAAATGCCATACACAAGACACACATTTTTTTTTGAGACCCACTACACAGCTGGTCATAACATGCAAGAAAAAAAAAAAAAAGACCCGCTACACAGCTGGTCATAACCCTAACAATCATAACAAATTTTTTTTTTAGACCCGCTACACAGCTAGTCATAATATATATATTTTTTTATTTTTTAGACCCGCTACACAGCTGGTCACAATATGCAAGAAAAATCCTGAAAAAGAAAAATAAAAGTTAATAACCACTCCCCCACAGTTAAACATTACATTGTCCTCAATGTAATTGAGTCATCCAACGTAAAAATCAAGATGGGAAATTCATAATATGGAAAAAGTAAGCAAAAATATAACAAATAAAATAAATATACCTACTGGAATGTACAAAAACGGATCCCCATAAACTAATAACCTGAAAACTTGGGGATCGACCCAAAATACAATATTTACAAGCGACAGCTTCACACTTATGTCATGAAAACGCGGAGACGCTGAAACTATCAAAAACCAAGTTTTTACTGCACATGGAAGTGCGTAAAGAACAAAATATGGGGATTCTATTGAGACTGGGTAAATATCAATTGATTCATGCACGATATCAGGAATAGGCAAGTCCTCTGGGTACTTAGATGCAAAGTAATCCAACAACACTTTAGAAGCACACAATTCTAACCCTAAATTAGGCAACTTTTGGAAGTCTAGGGGTCTAGAAACATCCTCTAAGTCGGGTGAATGATCTTGTGAGGTAGATTCATCTATGGAATTAGGCGAATCATCCACACAATCATCCACAGGGTCATCTATATGTTCTGTTTGGAACAGAGAGTCACTACCAGATTCATCATCATCAGCAAATAATCCTTGACATTCAAGAACTCTCAATCTTTGTTCCAAACTAGGCGGTGTGTGTTTGTAATACTTCTCATATATCTCTAGAGGATATTCTTCACTTACCTCATGTGGAGTGATCGTGTGTCAATCCGTCAAAAATAATTTCACTTTCTTACGCACTAAATTTAAATGAAGCACAAGGTAAGGAAGAGTTCGTATCCCAGAGAGGCAATTGTTGTTAAGTAATTTTCAGTTTCTAAAGTAACCCAAGGTATGTTTGTTGTTTAAGAAATAAAAGTAGTTGAAAGCGAAGTAAATAGTTTGAGAAATCAATAAGGAGAGGATATTGGTCAAGGGATAGTATCATTCACAAACATGTATTTTCATCAATGATTAGAATTGGTATTTTAATCTCGTATTTATTAAAAGTCCTAGGATATCTTGATCGCAAGTATAACCCGTTAATTCCCTGTTTTCATCACAACCACATTAAAAGATGCATATGTGAATTCTTCGTCGAAAGCAACCTAAAGTGTAAAAGCACAATTAAGTTTAACTCCCTAAGAGCATTAAGTTTTATGGAATAAGACTCATCAATGCAAACGAATGTGTAAAAGCACTAGACGTTTTAACAAAAGTTATGATTCACTTGTGACTAGTAGGATGTATCACTACAAGCACTAACCACAATTATGCTACTTAGAATCAGGGATAAACAACTTTTTCGTATTGAAAACCCTAATATAGCTCTAGAGATGAACACAAATCGGATTGATTCCGGACTCAACCTAACAAGTTTTCAAATCTTATAACACTATTAATTGTGAATCACAAACAATAATTACTGAGACAAAACTAATTCATTGAATCAAAAACATGTTGAGAAATCAACTTTTATCCCATAACCAATAAGATGTTTAGCTACTCATAGCTATGGAGTTCATCATCATCAATATTCAATAATAAACAAGGAAGAAGAAGAACAAAACCAAACCCTAGAAGCGTAAACAAAACGGCTCTCCAAAATTCCAACAAAAAGATATCTCATGTGTTGTAGAAAACCTCCCTTTTATAGCTTTTCTCCAACTTCTAAAATTAGGTCTAGTCTTCAAAGTCCATTAGGTGGGAATTCACCCGGCCCACCATGGAGAGAAACCCGTGTAGAAAATACGCCCCAAAATCGGTGTGGGAAGTCTGGGATTGTGGCCGGAAATCGGCCGGAAGGTCGCCGGAAAATAGCCCGGTGGACAAAGCAAAAGTCCGCCCCGGCCACCCGGTCAACCGAGTCGAACGGTCGGATCGGGTAAGGTCAGCGGGTCGGAGCGATTCAACTCGGTCGGGACTGAGTTATGTGAATCGAGGGGGCTGATTCGGTTGAGTCGAGTCTAACTCAAAGCAAAACCGATCGAGTGAACTTGGGCAGCTAGTCGCACTTGGACAGAACTGGTAGCACAATCATTGTGCATCACCATCTCAGTACAGCCATGATGGCCCTGCACCTGCATTGCCATCTCCAAGCTACAACCACCCTAATTCAATCATCCAGCTGTGCTAATTCCATTACAACACAGCCCACATTCCCTTGCTTGCCTGAGACCAACATCACTTTGCCATTCTCAAAACCTCCAACTTCTCATATCATCACACAGACCTATTGCTGAACCACAACTCCAGCCACTGCTCCTTGACAGACCACAGAATTTCGGATGCACTAATTGAGTTATACTTGCTACCACTCAACAACTCAAGCCATCATTCCTTCATCCTGTGCTAGCCATCTCTGCCTTGTAATCCAGTGCAGTTTCGGTTCCACCCGCAATCTGTCATTTACACAATATAATCCCAACAGTACCAGTTCCAGCCCCTGTATTTTCATGCCATAGTTCATCAGCCTGTAGCCACAAACACCACTAGGCTGCACCTGCTACATCAGTTGCATCTCATCAACACCTGCAACACATCTGAGCTCCACATTTCCCGAGCCCGGCATCAGAGTCTATGACACTGCAAACTCCCATTCAGTTCAGCTGCAAGGTACATAACAAACTCCCCTGTAACCACCAGCTCTGACCAACTGAGCCATTCTTGCCATCCAGCTTCCCTGCCCTGAGCCACAACACAAGCACCAATTCCATCTCAGTGCAACTCCACAGACAACATTTCATCTCAGCTGCTGCAACTTGAAACCCATTCTTGACAATAACCAAGACACCAGCGGTTTATGCATACTCCCCTGAGTTCAACACCACAGACCACCTTCATAATTGAAACCCATCCATTCTATGCACCTGCACTTCAGTGTCGCCAGCAAGCCATCTCAGCCCCAAGAACAACACCATTTTCAGCTCATGGCGACAAATCACCTACAACCCAGCTCATGCCAAGTACAATCATCTCCTGTGTTGGATAATAACAGCTCCACCTGCAACACATTCCCTTGCCATAACTGCCACAGCTGCAAGACCTCCTCCACTCTCGAACCACAGCACTAGACCCATTGCAACCTTCAATCCTGCAACATTCATAGCTGCATAGCAGCATCTCACATCAGAACCAGCACCTGCTTAGCCATTGCCACGATAATCCCAGCATTGCATCGCACTGCCCTGAACTGCAGCTCTACCTCCTTGAACTGCATCTGCTACACCTAGCTGTTCATCTTAACCAACCAACACCAAAGTAATGCCAACACACAATTCGACTGCAACCATTCTATGCATTTCCAATCCTCTATATGTTTTATTTGTACTCATGATTCACCTTCTCCACCCGACTGCTCAGTACTGACACCAGGCCTGTATTGCCATCACTTCCATTCTTGCTCTCAACTTCATGACCCAGGCCATTACAGCATAAGCATAACCACTAGAATTGCCTAGCCATCTTCTCAGCTCAGCATCCCCTGAGTTCAGCCACCTGCTTGCAATCGTTGCAACCATTCACAAACACAGCCAACACTATACGCCCTGTAACTTCAATCCAGAGTCACCCAGCCAAATTACAACCATAACCACCTTCTATGATTCCAACTAATAACCCGAGCTCCTTCTTTATCTGCAACATAGACCACCACCTGCCAATTAACTTCTTCCTTGGCATCAGATTACAGTTCAAGCAAAAACCCATCTTCAATTAACCCTAGCAGAACTAAATCACAACTCAATCCTCAAACCCCCAATTTCTCCATTTCTTCTCAATACTCATCACATCCAGACTCATGAAATTGCCACTAAGATCGATTTCATCTCAAATAAGTTAACCTGAACTTCAGTTCTTCACAAACCTCTATCTCAGATTCAAGTCTTCGATCTCCTTCTCGGCAAAGAAAGCTTCGTAAAATCTGCTGTTGCTTTCTTGTTTTAGGCTCAGAAATCTCTCTAACCAGAACAAGCACATCTCAGATTCCATTAAAGTCTCATTCTTCCATCAGATTCATCCTCGGCAACAGCCATTTTTCTCTTCTATGAATTCCTTCTCTGAATCCTACATGGGGTAATGATTGAGACCTCATTTGTCTCAACATTTTTAGGTCTAGTGTAGAAAGTGATGTTGGATTTAACCACCCTAACTCTGGGAACCCCATACTGTAGGCACCCAGCAATCAGATTCAGGCCACCAGCAATGATAGCAAATAAACACAACTCAACTAGTTTTCCCCCAGTCCTTTGGCCGAACTCCCTATATCACTCGCCCGTGAGACAATTTCGCCCTTTTTGCTTAATTGGATAATTTCTTCTTCTTTCCCTCCGTGCGACTCCATTGCACCTGATAACTCAAAAGCAAACATAAGATACATAATTCACACGAAAAATAGCAAAGAAAGCATAAACTCTATATAGTAAATACGGTGTATTCTACACCTATCAGATTCCCCCACACTTAGACTTTGCTTGTCCTCGAGCAAATCAAACAAAACAATAAAATACAACAACTCCGTGTCGTCGAGGCTACGGTCACTTTTAGCATAAATAACAAGCCTTTAAACCCCTAGGTGTCCCTAGTGGACGAGTTATAGTCTCGTGAGGGTTTACTAGAGATCTACCCACAAAACCTATATTTCAAACTCCGTCTATTCGTGACAAATCAATGAATGAATCCAAATTGACTACTGAGGAGGAGGTACCTTGCAAATTCAATTCAATTATTAGTAAATAAACTCTAATTAGATAGTCGAACAAGCCACTATACTCGGAAACTAACAACCACAATCACAATGAAAAGATTAAGAAGATGGATATAGATGTAGATGTTGGCGAATATTCACAAGTGTTCGATGTTTCCCATATCTGTCTGAAGGTCACTGCTAAGATGAACCTAATCCTATTGGATTGAGCTACTTAGTGTTGAATGCTACATCAAATCAATTGGCATATACAAGGGAACCAAGAGTGACTTTATTCAACACAATAATATTTTTTTTTTTTTTTTTATAAGATTGGATCAAACTGGATCCAATTTTTTTAAACGGCATGATTAGATCTTTTGGATCCAAGCGCATGCTTCTTGGTCGCAAGTACATGATAGTTGCCTTGGATCCCGCATTCCACGCTTGTTTAGGCGACGGAGACAGGGACTACGTTTCACACATACTGCTATTCCCAAGTGTCTTTTTATTCCGTTTTGGTCTAATTGATCGGTCCTTTTTTTTTCTTTTCATATATTTTTCATTTTTTTTTTCTTTTTTTTTTTAATTTTTTTTTTTTTCTTTTTCTAGTAACTCAACCACTCTATTTCATCCTAGAAGTAATAACACGTCGATTTTTAGTGACCCACCAAAGCACTTAGAGAACAATAGATAAATATGGAAAAATAAAAATAGAATGTGATATGGTGATATTCCGAGATATGGTAACAACTATCATGTTAATTTGTGATTTTGAGCTATATTTTTTCCCTTTTAGTTAATTGGTTCCTCAACTCCTGCATTCAAAATGGTTCCATCCACTAATGGTGTCATCCTAAAGGCACAAGTTTCTAGATTTCGGAGTTTAAAAAGCACAAATTTTTCTGTTTTTTCTATTTTTCTATTTTTTTTTTATACATAAAACAAACTAAAACATATAAATGCTCCCCCACACTTAAACTTTACATTGTCCTCAATGTAAATTGAATCATCCAAAGTAAGTCAAGGTGGGAAATCCTAGCAAGAAATCAGCAAAAACAAAGAAAACAAAACAAGAAAAACTAAAAACAAGAAAAGAAATAAATACAAGACAAGAAATACTCATCCTTTGGGTTGCCTCCCAATTAGCGCTTGGTTTAAAGTCGTCAGCCCGACTATCTCCTTGCTTTCTATGACTCCTCCGGAGGAGCACATCCACAAAGTTAACTCCTTCCACCACTTCGGAAGTGAAGTTCTCATAATATGGTTTCAACCGGTGCCCATTAACTTTAAGTTCTTTCCCTGTAGCGATGCTACGAATTTCCACTGCACCATGAGAAAACACATTAGTAACAATAAAAGGTCCGATCCATCGTGACCTTAATTTACCCGGAAATAAATGCAAGCGAGAATTAAACAAAAGCACTTTCTGCCCAATGCAAAATTGTTTCCTAGAAATCATGTTATCATGGAATGCTTTCGTCTTTTCTTTGTAAATCCGTGAGCTTTCAAATGCATCATTGCGAAGCTCCTCTAGCTCTTGAAGTTGTAACTTCCTTTGCTTTCCGCCCCCATCCATCTCCATGTTGCATTGCTTAATAGCCCAAAACGCCTTATGCTCAATTTCCACGGGTAAGTGACAAGGTTTACCATACACAAGCCTAAAAGGAGACATCCCAATAGGTGTTTTATATGCGGTTCTATACGCCCACAAAGCATCATTAAGTCGCATGCTCCAATCCTTCCTTGTTGGGTTCACCGTCTTTTCTAGAATTGATTTCACCTCACGGTTAGACACCTCGGCTTGGCCATTGGTTTGGGGATGATAAGGTGTTGCAATCTTGTGCGACACATTGTACTTCCTTAACAAGCTTTGCAAGAACCTCGTTTTTTGAAGTGAGAACCCCATCGCTAATTATCGCCCTTGGAATGCCAAACCTTGCAAAAATATTAGCTTGCACGCAAGTCAAACAACTTTAGAATCATTAGTTGGGGTGGCTTTAGCTTCCACCCATTTCGAGACATAATCAACCGCAAGTAAGATATAAAAATTCCCATGGGAGTTGACAAAAGGCCCCATAAAATCAATACCCCATACGTCAAAAACTTCAATAAATTGAATAAAAGTTTGTGGCATTTGATTTAGGACACCTAGATTGCGGTTCTTTGGCACCTATCACAAGTTGTACAAAATATATGTGCATCCTTAAACAAAGTTGTGCCAATAAAACCACTTTCAAGTACCTTGTGCGCGGTTCTCTTACTCCCAAAATGTCCTCCGCAAGCATAAGAGTGACAAAAAGACAAGATAGAGTTAAATTGGATTCGGGCACGCACCTTCAGTATTACTTGGTCACTACCATGTTTCCACAAGTATGGATCATCCCATATGTATTGGTTCCCTAACCTCTTAAGTTTGTCCCTCTCAAAGACGAGACAAGTTACGTGGGATTTGTTTAGAAACTAAGTAATTCACAATATCGGCATACCATGGTTCTCCAAAGGCAATTGAGAAAAGTTGCTCATCCGGGAAACTTTCACGCAACGGGATAGTCTCCTTGTCCACAGCAATTCGGCTCAAATGATCCGCAACGGTGTTCTCAATCCCTTTCTTGTCTTTGATTTCAATATCAAACTCTTGCAAGAGTAAAATCCACCGTATGAGCCTCGGTTTCGCCTCTTTCTTTGTAAGCAAGTACTTAAGCGCTGCATGATCAGAAAAGACAACAACTTTTGTACCAATTAGATAAGAGCGAAACTTTTCTAAAGCAAAAACAATGGCTAAAAACTCTTTTTCAGTGGTTGTGTAGTTTTGTTGAGCCTCATTTAACGTTCTAGAAGCATAATAGATAGCATGAGGAAGTTTCCCCACACGTTGCCCAAGCACCGCACCAACCGCATAATCACTAGCATCACACATGAGTTCAAACGGCTTACTCAATCCGGGTGGTTTAATGATAGGGGCTGAAATCAAAAGCTCTTTCAAACGATTGAATGCCGCCATACATTTCTCATCAAAGTCAAAAACCACATCTTTTTGCAATAAGTTACATAGTGGTGACGCTATCTTGGAAAAGTCCTTGATGAACCTACGATAAAAACCTGCATGACCAAGAAAAGAGCGTATCTCCCTCACCGTAGTGGGAGGGGTTAGAGCACGAATAAGGTCTATCTTAGATTTATCAACTTCCAAGCCTTTAGAAGATATTATATGGCCTAAAACTATGCCATGAGTTACCATGAAATGGCACTTCTCCCAATTTAGCACAAGATTTGTTTCAACACATCGTTCAAGGATTAGAGACAAGTTGTTCAAGCAAAGGTCAAATGAATCACCTAAGACGAAGTCATCCATGAACACTTCGATTATGTTTTCAACATATTCGAAAAGATACTCACCATACACCTTTGAAAAGTAGCCGGAGCATTGCATAAGCCAAAAGGCATCCTTCTATAAGCAAAAGTACCGAAAGGACAAGTGAAAGTGGTTTTCTCTTGGTCCTCCGGCGCTATCACAACTGATTATAACTTTGAATAGCCATCAAGAAAGCAATAGTAAGAGTGTCCAGCTAATCGTTCAAGCATTTGATCAATAAAAGGTAAAAGGAAAGTGATCTTTTCTAGTGGTGGCATTCAATTTTCTATAATCAATACAAACCCTCCAACCGGTTTGCACACGAGTTGGGACAAGTTCATTCTTATCATTCTCCACCACCGTCACACCTGATTTCTTTGGTACTACTTGTCGGTCTCACCCACTTGCTATCGGATATGGGGTAGATAACACCCACTTCCAAAAGCTTGAGTATCTCCTTTTTCACAACTTCCATCATGGGAGGATTCAAACGACGTTGCGCGTCCCTTTTAGGCTTTGCATCATCCTCCAAACGAATTTTGTGCATACAAACGGCGGGGCTAATACCCTTGATATCGGCAATTGTCCATCCTATGGCGTCTTGTACTTCCTTATCACCCTCAAAAGTTTTTGCTCCTGTAAATCACTAAGCTTGTTAGAAACAATCACCGGTAACTCTTCATTATCACCCAAGTACAAGTACTTAAGGTGGTGGGGAAGAGGTTTCAATTCTAAAATCGGAGATTTAACTATTGAAGGTACAAGCTTTTCATCACTGCATGGTAAAGAAATAGAAGAGATATTATGAGTTTTCGGTCATTCTTGTAGTGAATTGAGATCACCAAAAGCTTCCTTGACTTCATTACCACACTCTACACCATTATCTATGGATGTAGTTAACACGATTTCCAAAGCATCATCACCGTTTAATTCAAACATTTGTTGTGCCAATGTATCCATCACATCAATGGAGAAACAAGAGTGGACATCGCTAGGAAATCTCATCGTCTCGAAAATGTTGAAACGTATTGTTTCTCCATCAAACTCCATGGTTAGCGTTCCTTATCCACATCAATTATGGTTTCGCCGTTTTCATGAAAGGACGCCCAAGAAGCAATGGAAGAGATGAGTCGGTGAACCTTTATCCATCTCTAACACACAAAAAGTCCATTGGAAATACAAGTTGATTAACCCGCACAAGAACATCCTCAACAATACCCATTGGGTAGACATTAGAGCGATCGGCTAATTGCAATACATTTTCAGCCTTTTAAGAGGACCAAGATCAAGTGAATTATACATCGACGCAGGCATAACATTAACGGAAGCACCTAAGTCCAACATAGCTTTGTTAAAAGTTGTGTTACCAATTTTGACAGGAATGTCAAAACTACCCGGATCCTTGCACTTAAGTGGGAGTTTGTGTTGTAAGATTGCCGAAGCATTCTCCCCCACACTAAGCACTTCATTACCTTTGAGCCTTTGTTTGTTGGTACACAAGTCCTTCAACACCTTTGCATACTTTGGAACTTGCTTGATAGCATCAATGAGTGGTATGTTCACATGGATCTTTTAAGAACGTCTAAAATCTCCTTTTCTAGTTCCGCCTTCTTAGAACTTGCAAATCTATGAGGGAAAGGTAGAGGAGGAACATAAGTAGAAACCGGAGTTTTAGAGTTAGGAATAGGTACCTCAGAAGTTTGGGGAGAATCTCGACTTTCTCCTCCAAAACGGGTTCCTTGGGTGTCTCCACCTTGCCCGAATCAGTGACTTCGGGTGGCACAAGTTGTGTACCGCTTCTCAACGTAATGGCATTGACACCCTCTTTTGGGTTAATAGGTTGAGAAGAAGTCTCCCACTATTTTGTGCCTTCAAATTGTTGATATCAACCGCCATGGAGCCCATTTGTGTTTGCAACTCCTTAATAGCACTCTTAGTCTCTTGTTGACTTTCCTTGAACATGGTGGAAATACCTTGCATAAAAGTTTGAAGCTTTGCATCAATATCCAGCACCTTGAGTTTGCATTGATTGTTGTGCTTGAGGTTCTTGAAATTGTTGTTGTTGTGGTTGAAATCCACTAGGACGGTTAAAAGTAGGTTGTTGAACGGCACCTTGCTTGTTAGCATAGCTAAAATTGGGGTGATCTCTCCATCCCGGATTGTAAGTGTTGGAGTAGGGATCATACGAGTCTTGGTTGATTCGGAAAGATCGCATTAGCTTGCTCGTCTTCATAAGATTGAGGAGAAGTTGGTATAACCGCGGATGCCACTTGTTGCAACATTGCTGTCATGTTACCCATTTGTTGACGAAGTTCCTCCACCTCGCTCACTTCACTCGGCCTTCTTAGAATCACATCAGAACCCACGACTTAAGAATTGTTGTGAGTTCGCTGCCATGTTTTCAATCAACTCCCTAGCTTGTGCCACCGTCTTGCTAACTAGTGCACCACCACCCGCAGCGTCAATAAGATTCCTATCACTTGATTGGAGTCCTTCATAGAAGTATTGATGATCATAGCGTCACTAAATTGGTGGTGAGGGCAGCTTGCAACCAATCTCTTGTACCATTCCCAACATTCATATAAGGATTCTCCCACGTTTTGCTTCATCCCACAAATTTCTTTGCGAATTTGAGTAGCCTTGGATGCAGGAAAATATCTCTCCAAAAAGAGTTTCTTCAACCCATTCCATGTTGTGACACTTAGGGAGGTAAATAGTACAACCAATCCTTAGCACTGTCCATTAAAAGAGAAACGGAAAACCTTCAACATTGCACCATCCGCCTCAACATTTGCTGGAAGCATAGCCGTGACAATGGTGTGGAAGTCCAAAAGATGTTTGTTAGGATCTTCATTCACCATGCCATGGAATTTTGGTAATTCTCTAGCAACCCGGCTTTATCTCAAAAGTAGAGTTTGTTTGAATACACCTGTTGTGTATCAAGCCTATGAGAAGCTAAGTCCTTGAGTGAACGATTTGCATCACCCATTTCTTCTTCTTCACGTTGTCGGAGAAAATCTCTTCTCCTACTTCCTCCTCGTGCTCGTCCGTTGTGTCTTTACTTGGTTGGAGTATTGTGCGCGTCTAGTAGCTATCCCGCACCTTGGATAATTCCAATCCTTAGAAGCCGAGATTATGCACCTGCAAACAATTCTCGCAAACAAGTGAGAAACAAGACAAGAAACGAAAAGCAAAGATAAAAGCAGAAATTGTAAAAAGAAACTAAAAACTTAATAACAATCCGTATGCCTCCCCGCCAGCGGCGCCAAAATTTGATCGTGTGTCAATCAAGTCAAAAATAATTTCACTTTCTTACGCACTAAATTTAAATGAAGCACAAGGTAAGGAAGAGTTCGTATCCACGCAGAGAGGCAATTGTTGTTAAGTAATTTTCAGTTTCTAAAGTAACCCAAGGTATGTTTGTTGTTTAAGAAATAAAAGTAGTTGAAAGCGAAGTAAATAGTTTGAGAAATCAATAAGGAGAGGATATTGGTCAAGGGATAGTATCATTCACAAACATGTATTTTCATCAATGATTAGAATTGGTATTTTAATCTCGTATTTATTAAAAGTCCTAGGATATCTTGATCGCAAGTATAACCCGTTAATTCCACATTTTTCATCACAACCACATTAAAAGATGCATATGTGAATTCTTCGTCGAAAGCAACCTAAAGTGTAAAAGCACAATTAAGTTTAACTCCCTAAGAGCATTAAGTTTTATGGAATAAGACTCATCAATGCAAACGAATGTGTAAAAGCACTAGACGTTTTAACAAAAGTTATGATTCACTTGTGACTAGTAGGATGTATCACTACAAGCACTAACCACAATTATGCTACTTAGAATCGGGGATAAACAACTTTTTCGTATTGAAAACCCTAATATAGCTCTAGAGATGAAACACAAATCGGATTGATTAGGACTCAACCTAACAAGTTTTCAAATCTTATAACACTATTAATTGTGAATCACAAACAATAATTCTTTTGAGACAAAACTAATTCATTGAATCAAAAACATGTTGAGAAATCAACTTTTATCCCATAACCAATAAGATGTTTAGCTACTCATAGCTATGGAGTTCATCATCATCAATATTCAATAATAAACAAGGAAGAAGAAGAACAAAACCAAACCCTAGAAGCGTAAACAAAACGGCTCTCCAAAATTCCAACAAAAAGATATCTCATGTGTTGTAGAAAACCTCCCTTTTATAGCTTTTCTCCAACTTCTAAAATTAGGTCTAGTCTTCAAAGTCCATTAGGTGGGAATTCACCCGGCCCACCATGGAGAGAAACCCGTGTAGAAAATACGCCCCAAAATCGGTCGCCGGAAGTCTGGGATTGTGGCCGGAAGGTCGCCGGAAAATAGCCCCGGTGACCGGCAAAGTCCGCCGGTCACCGGTCAACCGAGTCAGAACGGTCGGATCGGGTAAGGTCAACGGGTCGGAACGATTCAACTCGGTCAGGACCGAGTTATGTGAATCGGGCTGATTCGGTTGAGTCGAGTCTAACTCAAAGAAGCGACCGAGTGAACTTGGCTTTGGCTAGTCGCACTTGGACGAACCGGTAGCACAATCATTGTGCATCACCATCTCAATACAGACCATGATGGCCCTGCACCTGCATTGTCATCTCCAAGCTACAACCACCCTAATTCAATCATCCAGCTGTGCTAATTCCATTACAACACAGCCCACATTCCCTTGCTTGCCTGAGACCAACATCACTGCCATTCTCAAAACCTCCAACTTCTCATATCATCATGCCCATGACCTATTCTTTGAACCACAACTCCAGACCACCTGCTCCTTCCCGGCCAGACCCTGAACTCGGATGCCCGAATTGAGTTATACTTGCTACCAGCTCCAACAACTCAAGCCATCATTCCTTCATCCCTGTGCTAGCCATCTCTCGCCTTGTAATCCATTTGCAGTTTGGTTCCACCTGCAATCCTGTCATTTACACAATATAAGCCCAACAAGTACCAGTTCCACCGTATTTTCATGCCATAGTTCATCGCCTGTAGCCACAAACACCACTAAATTTGCACACGCTACATCAGTTGCATCTCATCAACACCTGCAACACATCTGAGCTCCACATTTCCCAGGCCAGCCATCGAGTCTATGACAACGCAAACTCCCATTCGGGTTCGGCTGCAAGGTACATAACAAACTCCCTGTAACCACCGGCTCGACCAATCGAGCCATTCTTGCCATCCGACTTCCACCTCGCCCCGAGCCACAACACAAGCACCAATTCCATCTCTGCAACTCCCACGACAACATTTCATCTCATCGCCGCAACTTGAAACCCATTCTTGACAATAACCAGCACCCGGCCCGGTTATGCATACTCCCACAGAGTTCAACACCACAGACCACCTTCATAATTGAAACCCATCCATTCTATGCACACTCGCGACTTCAATGACAAGCAAGCCATCTCAGCCCCAAGAACAACACCATTTTCAGCTCATGGCGACAAATCACCTACAACCCAGCTCATGCCAAGTACAATCATCTCCTGTGTTGGATAATAACAGCTCCACCTGCAACACATTCCTTGCCATAAGCGCACACGGCTAGTTGCAAGACCTCCTCCACTCTCGAACCACAAAGACTAGACCCATTGCAACCTTCAATCTCGCAACATTCATAGGCTGCATAGCAAGCTCACATCGAGAACCGGCACACCAGCAGCCATTGCCACGATAATCCCGAGCCATTGCATCGCACCATTTCGAACTGCAGCTCTCCTCCTTGAGGCGCATCTGCTACACCTAGCTGTTCATCTTAACCAACCAACACCAAAGTAATGCCAACACACAATTCGATCGCAACCATTCTATGCATTTCCAATCCTCTATATGTTTGACTGTACTCATGATTCACCTTCTCCACGACTGCTCAGTGCAGAAGACCAGGCTGTATTGCCATCACTTCCATTCTTGCTCTCAACTTCATGACCCAGGCCATTCAAAGATAAGCATAACCACTAGAATTGCCTAGCCATCTTCTCATTTCAAGATCCCCCGAGTTGACCACTGCTTGCAATCGTTGCGACCATTCACAAACACTGACCAACACTATACGCCCTGTAACTTCAATCCGCAGTCACCCAGCCAAATTACAACCATAACCACCTTCTATGATTCCAACTAATAACCCGAGCTCCTTCTTTATCTCGCAACATAGACCACCACCGCCAATTAACTTCTTCCTTGGCATCGGATTACAGTTCAAGCAAAAACCCATCTTCAATTAACCTAAGCGAGAACTAAATCACAACTCAATCCTCAAACCCCCAATTTCTCCATTTCTTCTCAATACTCATCACATCCAGACTCATGAAATTGCCACTAAGATCGATTTCATCTCAAATAAGTTAACCTGAACTTCAGTTCTTCACAAACCTCTATCTCAGATTCAAGTCTTCGATCTCCTTCTCGGCAAAGAAAGCTTCGTAAAATCTGTTGTTGCTTTCTTGTTTTAGGCTCAGAAATCTCTCTAACCAGAACAAGCACATCTCAGATTCCATTAAAGTCCCATTCTTCCATCAGATTCATCCTCGGCAACAGCCATTTTTCTCTTCTATGAATTCCTTCTCTGAATCCTACATGGGGTAATGATTGAGACCTCATTTGTCTCAACATTTTTAGGTCTAGTGTAGGAAGTGATGTTGGATTTAACCACCCCAACTCTGGGAACCCCATACTGTAGGCACCCGGACAATCGATTCAGAGCCACCAAGCAATGATAGCAAATAAACACAACTCAACTAGTTTTCCCCCAGTCCTTTGGCCGAACTCCCTATATCACTCGCCCGTGAGACAATTTCGCCCTTTTTGCTTAATTGGATAATTTCTTCTTCTTTCCCTCCGTGCGACTCCATTGCACCTGATAACTCAAAAGCAAACATAAGATACATAATTCACACGAAAAATAGCAAAGAAAGCATAAACTCTATATAGTAAATACGGTGTATTCTACACCTATCATGGAGCAGAAACTCCATACCGTTGCCTACGCTTATATTCAGCAATCGTCATCTCAGATGAGGTTTCCTGATAATTTGACTTTTTACGCTTATATTCCGCCAGCGTCATCTTAGGTGACGTCTCCTCAGAAGAAATCATCATCCTCAAAAAGTCCCTGAAAAGAAATACAAAAACAAACGCATAAAAAGGAAAAAATATTCTAAAATAAAATGAAAATCTTTTGTACAAAATAAAAATAAACCTAAAAATTAATCTAAAAACAAGTCCGCTTCGGCGGCGCCAAAATTGTTGTGATTTTTAATTGTTGTTGTAGTAATTAGGTTGTCGTTCACTCGGACTTTGTTGAGATTAAATTTAAAGGTTCAAAGAAAATAATAAACAAAAGCGAGAGTCACTGGGACTTAGGATTTCACCGAATTCATATCATATGGCTCAATTATTTATTCTTCAACAATTATCGCTCAATAAATAAAATAACACCGACTCTATCATTTTGCCAAGGTATATTCTCCAAATATTAGTTATATATAAATCGTAAGCATGGGACATCAAACATCTAAGCAAGCATGACCCATCTAATAAAATGATAACTAATTTTTTCAAATCATAATCCTATTTTAATTAGTGCAAAAGTCATATAGAAAATAAAATAAATTCACCCATGTATGAATTTCGGCTTCCTCAATCGACCGGTGTGGGGCAGCTTCTCATGATGAAAACACACTCAAAAATATAATTCATTGCTCAAATGGTGTTTTTATTGAAGAAAACTAATAATACAAAAGAATCCGCAACGCTGTGAGTGGCGTTACGAAGTCACCGTTACAAGAGATGTTGCAAATTCAAAATAAGCGTGCCAAACTGACATTACTGAGTCTTGTTTATAAACGATAGTTCTGCGATGATCAATGGACGTTATATATTCTTCTTCTTCTTCTTCTCTGCAGCGGTGAGAGAAATCTGCTCGCAACCCTCGTTGTTCACCCCGTCACTCGATATCCTTTCCATTCATCCCAAGCACCTTATTTATACGTCTCGGGTTCAAAGATAATCCGTAATCACCGCAAATAATCCTTCATTACTCGTTATTATTCTCCTCGGTCTGTTAAGGAAATAATTCCTTGTTCTTCTCTTCCACGCGTTACTGAATCTCTACACACTCCCACACGTTGGAAACTCGCCTCAGAAGAAGTCAAACCCATTGGAGCACGCCGAAACATCCTAAACTAACAAGATAATCCCGAGAATATTTCCATCATATATATCCTTCCCTGTTTTAGTTCTGAACCACGTGAACTCCTCATTCTTCGATTAGACTCACCTACCACTCTTGTTTTGATGAAACGGGATAATATGAATCCTATCCCGTAAAAACTCGACCGAACTCGACCAAAATCTCGCACGAGTCCTGGGTACGTGATATGCCCTGATTTCTTCAAATTTAATTACCCACCCAATTCCTTGAATAAAATGCCCATATAATTCCTATTTTGCTTATTAAAGTCCAAACACTCAATTTAGGCCATTGAATCTCTTGACAGGTCTCCAACAATCGAACCTGATTTTGTTCTTGGCTGCAAAATATTCCCGCCAAAATTCCTATATTGTTTCCTTGATTTCAGATTATCTAGCCAATTTTGATCGAAAGGATTACCCATACGGACACTGTTTAGGTACCGGGAACAAACCCATTCGATTTCATCCATTGAGTCTCCTTAAAACACACCTAGAATTCAAACCCTAATTCTGTTGATGCGTGTCGTAACCACAACAAATTAATTAATACTTTACTACCTAATTAACAAGTAATATAGGGTAGTCAAAGTCGATCCCACGAGGAGCACGAGATCTTAGTTGTAAAAGTTGTCACGAAAGGGGGTGTAAAAAGCAAAAGAAAATAAACAAAGCAATTAAAATCGAAAGTTGAAAACAATAAGAGAGACAAAATCAAGGAATCCTTCTTCGTTCTGAAATAATGAATCAAGTTATGTTTCTCATCCACATGTTATTAGTCATGATTATCACCAACCGTAGGATAGCAGTACGCTTAGCTAGCCCCAAAATCCCTAATTTCCTTTGAGTAACGAGTCCGCTTAGTTATCGAGATTCTATTCAAAAGAACCACCCGAGGTTAAAACACAAGATGTAATTCCTGAATGCATTAAGATTTATGAATTTAGGTTTAGTACTAGTAGTTAAACTCGGTTCGCTTGGTTCACTTTCTAGCGTTGTTTCTACACACAATTGCTCCACGGAATCCCTCCGCAAGGTCTTGTGTTTTCTACTTGTGTAAAGTGTCGAAACGATTACTTATTCCCTAACTTATACTAGATTTAGATTAAATTAACAAATCAATTTAGCATGCATTCTAAACAATCTATCAATCAATCATGAATGTCATTAAGATCATTCCTATTAGTAAAAACAAACGATAATCATGTGAAAAACTCAAGATAGAATTGAAACAAAAACTTAAATCATATTAAGAACTAGGAATTCATCCTCAATCAATAAATTAACTACTCATGTTAAAGAGTTCACACAAAGAATAAGAAAAGAAAAGTGTTGTGTGTGTAGAGATGTGTGTAAAAGATATGTAAAAGATGTGTAAAACTTCTCTATTTATAAGCTTCAATATTCTCCAAATCTTCTAAGGAATAGAATCCTTTTTCTTTTGCAATTCAATTTCCAAATCCAAGCTTTTCTCAACTCTTCATCTTCTCTTTCCAAATTTGAGTCCAATTCTCCATCCAATTCCTAGCCCAAGTCTTCACACCCATGAGAGAAGTCCATAGAAAATTAAGATTTTTGCTCGTAGAAAAAAGCTGGGATTATGGTAGAATGTCGAATGTCGCCGCCGGCTATCTGAAAAGTCTCGTAGTCGAGAGAATATTGACGGAATATTAAATCAGTCCTCCGTTAGGACTAACGGTCAAAGGTCAAACCGTCGGTCAACTTGTTAGTCAAGGTCAAGGCAGATGAGGGAGTCGACTATGAGTCAGTCATTTGAGTCGGTGATCCCTCGAATCACCTTGGCCTAGGCCATTGCACTAGCGACTTCTTTCTTTGCACCATGATTGTGCTTCCGGCCATGTTGGCCCCTGTGTGCAACTCATTCAATCTTCCTTCCTGCAAAAGCTCGACTCACATCAATTTCACCTTAAGCCAAAACTCGGCAGCAACACAACAACACTGCGGCTCGGTGCATTAACCACCGGTTCCTCAGGACAAGCATCAACACCTAGTTCCACTGAAGTTTGACTCTCAATTAATTTGGTTCAGTTCAACTTCAACCTCTCGTAGCTTCCCATGCAACTTCTTAATTCCCAGCTGCTTCAACCACCTGTCTCTCATGCTTCACAGTGACCACCATATGCAACTGAGATCTCTTGCCTTTGTGAACTGCAGCTACACTCAGTCATCATCACAAACATCTCAATTACCTATTAGCTCCATATTCCAGTCCAGACCTGCAACTTGATATAGCCACCAACTCCATCACAGCGGAAACAACATCAATCTCAATTCCACCATTGCTCGACTTACACACTGCAAATCAGACTCCACACAACACGAGACTTCTCCTTCATGCTCAGCCATAACAGTGCACAACATCACACTAAAGCTGAAGCTTTCATTTCCAATTTCTCCGGGTTTGAGTGCCCAACATCTCATGAGCTGCACTTCATTACTTCTGCAAGACCCAATCCACCTAATCCATATTACGCTCATGCCAATTCACAACATAGGCGCAACATATCCAAGCTGCCACCTCCTGCTATTCAGCTCAGTTTCACAACCCCATTCTCATCTTCCAATTCATCATAACTTCCAACCTGCTCATACCTACACATACATCTATGGTTTCATTCATTCATTCTCTTAAGTCCCTGTTTCATACTCTCTCCAGCTCAAATACCTTCCATCGATCCTGTCAGAAGCATCATCTTGACAAACCCATACTCACATTGATCCTGTAATCAATCTCACTAGCTACTTCAACAGCTTCACTTCATACATTTGTTCATCATCAGCTTCAGTTAAGAATCAGTAGCAACAACTCTCAATTTCAGCTTCAATTTCTCGATTCAAGAATCGACTTCATCTCCACCTCAAACCTCAGACCCATTTGATTCTAACCTAATCAATCTCACATATCCCCTCTTCTCTGTGTCTTCAAATCGCCACCATACCCATCTCACAGCACCACCAGAAACAGTAACGGAAAACCCTAGCTTGAATTCATCAATTTCTCGATCTACTCCACTAACGACAGCAACCAATTCTTCATCATCTCCATTAACATCTTCCTCTTGTTCTCGGACCATCGATCTCAATCGTCCCATTAACTCTTTGACAACAATCGTCATCCTCTTCTCTTCGATTTAGTTCTCTCGATTTTTCTCTCAATTTCAGAAGTAGATGCATTGATTAATAAGTTCAGGTGAAAGAAAGTGAATGAGAAGAAGAAAATATCTTCTCGATTTAGGGTTGGGGTAAGAAAGCTGGGTTCGGACTCGGGCATGGATCCGGGTCGGGTCAGATGGATCAGAGTTTAGGGTGTGGGTGGATTCAAACACCCACCATTAGTACACCCCAATTGTGCTATTCTCACTCCCTTCTTTTGGATAAGGGACACCTCTTTGTCCTCCCCTTAACCTTGGCTGGGCTCCATATAGTATTCCCTCCTTGGTGAAATGACAATTTTACCCTTTTGCTAAAATATGGTGATTTCTTCTCCTTTTCCTCCGTGTGACTCCAAAGTAGCTATAAAACTCAAAACAAGCGTAAAATACATAATTTACAAGAAAAATAGCAAAGAAAGCATAAACTACTAGATAGTAAATTAGGTGTATTCTACACCTATCATCTGCTCTATTAAAACCAAATTTTCCTTAAATTTCAAATTCAAAAGGTTGAAGATGAACTCCTCCTAATCTGTGCGGGTGTCCATTTAGCACTTGCCTTATGGGTTGTAAATAGTAAGGAAGGTGTCCTTATCCGTTGAGGTACCCCTTAATAATTGAGGTGTCCCTTATCCAAGGCGAGAGTCCGAATAACATGTGTCCTCAGGTACAAAAACCACTTTTCGAGCAACTTTCTCCATAATAGCTTATTTCACAAAAACTCCTACAAACAAGTTTATTAGTGATAAAATGAGTCCCAGCTAATGTATTTATGGGTTAAAATGTGTCGCACTTTCGTGCTCATCAGTGTTCATACACACGATGAGAATGTGAGTAAGTCGTGCAATCAGTTGGAGGAGTTATCAAAGTACTGGATGGAAAATCAACCAAGTCTCCGCACGATGAGCAACTGGTTTTAACACGATTTCCACTTTCCCACTCTTTGACTCCAGCAACTATCACACTTCATGGGATCAAGGTGTTTACAATTCTAGCAATATAAATAAGTCTCTGAATCATGATTGAAAAACAAAGAATCTCTCATAAAACAGACAACAAGAGATTAAGAACTCAACATCTGAGCAATTACTCTCAACAGAGCAAATTCAATCAATCATAATTTATCTTATTTCTTCAGTCAGAATACACAACACACCTACAATCTTCGATCACCATTGATCTCGCACATTTCTCAGCTTCCCTCCTACAGATCGACCCATCCTCTCTTGTGACCGAATTGACTCGGAAACGACCATTTTCTTGGTTTAGGCCGGAGTCCTACAAATTGATCTCTCGAACTTAAAGCACTCCCTTCTTGCAGTGCATCTGTGTGAGGTTGAGCAATTTGCTCGGTTCAAGGAGTCTCCACCACATGGTCGTCTCCTCAATTCCGTAACAACCAGCAACTCGTTTTTCCCCATATACAAAAGCATATTAATGTAAACTCCATTTGTTTGCCAAAACCCAATGCGATTCATTCTCAGAAGCAATGTTCAAAACCCAAAAAAAAAAAAAAAAAAAAAAGAGACGATCAAAACGTCATTGTGCCTACTTATCAAAACAATAAATACGGCTTAGAAAAGGCCATCCAACAAGTTATAGTTCCTTGAAAGCATCATTTTCAGCCTCTCGATACTTTTCGAGTCCTACTCCTCAAGTTTTGGATACTTTGTTCCACCTTCTCGATTCAGCGGCCGGGGCCTTTTCTCTTTCAAGATAGCTTTCGCGCAGGGAACAACATTGGTGATGATACCGGCTCGATCAACTTTGATAATATCAAGGCGCTGCCACAACCATCCCACGTTGAACTCCATGGATTCACAGGTAGATACCATATCTTCCCACTTTTCAATAGTTGGTCCAGCGACATCACGTATGGATGTACCTTCCATTTCGGCAACCATAGGTAGAAGACAGTTCACCGTGGTAACTAAAGCAGACGAGCAATGCCGCACCACGTTCCTAGTTGCAATATGGCCGTACCTTCTCCATATTTTTGTGTACAAGGCACGAACTCCTTCCTCACTAGAAAACCGCCAACAGTGGTAACCCGAGAAGATAAACATCTCATGTGAACATCGAAAGGCGAGGCTTGAATTGGGGTACTCGTAGGAGGAGATACCCAAATCAACGTCTTCAATTCGTCGCGGCGGCGTGTTCGAGCTTAAAGGTAGAGTAGTCGTGAAATCATCGTCGTCAACCAGCATTACGCATGTTCAGAAGGATACCTTAAAAAAAAAAAAAAGAGAATCCTTTACCCAGCGCCGTGACGGACGGATACATATTCTGACAAAATCAAAAAATAATATATACCGGTATGATCTTCTTGACTCGGAGGATCCGGGAGGAGAGCCGGTCGCAAGGCTCGGATTCGTCCACTCTAAAAAAAATGGTTAAACGTCAAGGAAGAATTATCACTTCAAAATCGAGAAAATATTTAAAGTCATACTCGGATACAAGCGCTAGCGTTTGGTAGAAGAATGCAGGTGAGTCGAAGAAGATGATCCACTTTTGTCCGCCATGATGAAAACAGTCGGCAAGGGAGTCCTTATTCCAAAGTGATGTGAGTTTTTCAGTTTTTCCTGTATATGTATGTGCACGGTGGAAACCCAAAAGAGGATTTGAACGACCGCAACAAGATTTATCCGATGGCGAGGATTCAGCGCCAAACAAATTGTGCTTCTTGTTGAAACCTAATTAAGAAACATGAAAAGACCGTTGGACGGTTGAAAAAAGAATGCATTCATTGACTCGGTCTTAGCATGACATAACCGAGGAAGGATGCAAGGCATTCGTTTCCAAATTCAAGGCAACGGCCACTTCCATGGTAATATTTATTTACTTTAACTTGATCATTATATTGCTTGACTGTCACCATTTAGTGCTTACCCCGCAATAGCATCGATATTACGGGCTAGCGAGGACTTAATGTTGATGGTGGTTTAGGTTTAGGGCTAAACCCGTAAAACCTTGTATTTTAATACGTTGTCGTCTGCAAAGGAACAAAAGCCATTTGGAAGTGATGAGTGCATAAACCTTTTCATTTACATATGTCTTCAGAAATTCAACATATTTACGAAATTTATCCAGAATAGCGCATGAAGCAACAATCCAGGATATTACAGTAAATTTTAGCCTATTGCATTATTCGTTAATGCATGGCCCGCCTAGTATTTTCCTATGCTATGTTCCTCATTTGAACTTTCAATGTTGGCATGACATGAAGTTAATGTTCACTCGCAGCTGAGTAGCGCAAATCTCCCAAAGTGTCCGTATTGAAATCTTTGCATGAAAACACTGCGTAGGCTACACCACCCTCTCGACAAAGAGATTAGCGTGTTTACACACCTTTTAATTAAAAGTTAGCGCGATCGAGCGTTTTTAAATTCCTTAAGGTAAATCTAGACTGTCCATATCAGTCTTAAGAAAGCGATCACGACCACATGATTTGGCCACACAATTTTAATAGGCCTAGCCTACTCCTAGCAGGACTAGGCGATCGTCATGATAAACACCGGCGGGCCCACTAGCATCCTTGCGGTCGAAATTCCTTTAGCTCATCAACTACCTCCTTGAACGTTCACCAAAACATGGGTGATCGCGCCGTCTAAAAATAGCTCAAACGAGCTAAGACCGGCCAAAAACCGTCTCAAAACCCATCGCATTCGTCAACTTAGCCGGCCTAGTTGACGGCTCTAGATCGCATCTTGAGCGATCAAAGAAGAGATGGCATATTCACTGCGACTCGGCTACACCCATGGTTGACCGGGCTTGCTCACCGGAAAGCTAAGAGCGTATAGAATCGTTCACCCAAAGTAGGGTGAACGCCTCGCTAGAAACCCTAAGTTGCATTTATAGCAACAAGGTAATTGTCGCAAATCGATCACGATCGTCCATCTTTGCCGGCCAAAGTAAGTGGCTTAGATTCAATTCCGGGAGGACCAAAAGAGGTCGCCGCGCTCTGGCGCCCAGTGCTTTCAATCAATCAACCAAAATAGGGTTGGCGCACGGCCCCTAAACCCTAAAATTACATTAATGGCAATAAACAACTTCCGCAAATAATCTCGTCCATCCAACCGCTAGCCTAGTTGGATGGTGTAGATTTATTTTGAGAAAACTAACAAGGTAACCTTTGTGACCACGGCCATCACTCCTCCAAAGGGAGCGATCGACCAAGTGATAGTTAAGCCCATAAGGCCCTCAAATGATCACCCAAAGGTGGTGGTCGTGCTTTTGTTTTAAGACGCTCAATTCGTGGCCCGATTCAATTGAGCTCTAAAACTACGATGCACTAGCACATCGATTATTTTTCATTGCTTGTTTGAAAGTGATGCTTTATAAACATCGTCTATAAGCGATGCTATGCAAATATTGATTTCACAAATAACTTATTATTCAACCTAAAAGCACTATGTGCTGATTTTGGCAGTGAGTCTCATGACTTGACCCATTTATTCGAGACATCAAACATGTCACAACTGGGGATACTCCTTTGGGGTATTGGTCAAGTGGTTTACGGCGTGCGGCGTACAACGCGCCCATTACGAAAAAAAGTGTCGGGAAGGACGGACGGTTAACAATAATGAGGGTAGTGGGTGAAAGTGTGACTAGTCTTCCCTAATAACTCACGATGATCACCACCTTCCGCACGACTCCACTTCTCCACTACTTAACTTCTTAAAACTTCCCTATGAGATCGGGGTGCGCTCAATGACTTATATAAATAGGTTTTCAACCTATTTCAAAAAAAAAATACAAGTGTTATCAACACAAGTAGCCAGAAACCATTTTCTGATACAAGTCATAAAACAGCCACACGTTCATAATTCAACATTCTGATCACAAACACCTTCTTCGCTTCCCTCCCTAAGATCAACCCTTCTCCTTCACCTTGTGACCGAATGGAATCTGGAACGGCCATTTCTTGGTTTAGGACAGAGTCTTACAGATTGATCTCTCGAATCTAAAAGTACTCCCGTGCAGTGCATTTGTTTAGGGTTTGAATTCGTTTCTCATCAACACACCCAAAGTTACCAAAAATGGCAGAATCATTTTTTACCCCAAAACAGTTCTTCTTGGTCCATTATACGGGTCAAGTCTAGAAAAATTATGGAAGCCGCCTTGGCTAGTGGCTGTGGAATTGAGAATATGGATTTTATGGAGAACTCGATAATTATTATTAGTTTTATTAGGAGTTTATTATTAATTAAAATAAGTATTTTATTATTATTAAGATTTCTCATGGGATTTGTTTTAGGGTTTGTTTTCTTATTTTACAAGTATTGTAGCCTATAAATAGCACAAAATTGGTTAAAAAGACCAAAATCAATAATTCCTGAGTGAAAAGGACAGTTAGATTTTGATACTGTTTAAATGGACAAAAATATAAAAATAGCTAGGATGTAACCAGTTTCATCCTACCCATTTTCAAATTCTTTTTTTATTTTTAATTTACATCAGGATGCATCTAGTTTCATCTTCGCTATTTTTTAAGTTTAAGCCATGATGAATCCAGTTTCATCCTTACTATTTTTTTGTGTCCATTTCACCCATAATAATTTTTACTCGTCCATTTGAACCATGTTTTAAATTTTTTTGGACAAATGACCCATTTTCCGTATAAATAGGCCTTTTCTATTTTATAATGATGACAAGAAAATTATTAAGCATATTACTACCTTTTGGTTTATTGATTTATTTGAATCATGACCTTTTGAGCTTAAGCTGCTGGCCGTTGGTTAAGAAACAAATAATAATTTATCTAATAATAATGAGACCCATGCTAATCCCAATCCAGGAAATTAAGGGCTGAGAACAATGTCAATCTAATGGGGAAGGGAGGGAGGGAAGTGTAGCAGGTTCGAGAGGGAAGGGAGGGAGGGAAGTGTAGCAGGTTCGAAAGTTTTGTACTTGCTGCTCTGTGCTTGTTACCTATTTCGTCAAAATGCACCTGGTACGGCAAAACTGTAATCCCTTGTAGCAACGATGCTATCTTGAAAGCAGAGAACACGTCATTTGTACCCCTATTATTACCTGCTACTGTACCACGTGCATTTAGAGTCTACCTTTCGACAACGTTTTGACCTTGCTAGGGTGGACTGCCACTGCACCCCTCTTGTAACCTACTTGCTAGTATCATTGACGTGGCAATCAAAGTTCTATGGAAAATCCAGCAGGCAGCAGCTGTGGCCAACTTGCCATTCGAACTTCGAAGACCCTTCTACTGTGTGCCAAATTGTCCATGACTATCGACAATCACATTCGTAAAAACCTATGTCAATGAAGAAAATTGCTGCCAAGGAATAATACCACACTTTGTTGAATACTACGTGGTGGAATTTCTTCGTTATTTTACCCACCATGTGGTTGTGTCAGGTTATCAGTCACTCATTCAGACCATGCAAGAAGGAACCCATTAAAATAGAGTGCAAACTTCTTAAGTAGTACTTTGAATGATTAATTGGGTTGCTGTGTGAAAGTTATGTTAACAGTCACTCATTCAGACCATGCAAGAAGGAACCCATCAAAATAGGATGCAAACTTCTTAAGTAGTACGTACGCGTTTCATTCATGTTACTGATGAAGCACCAACATAAACAGACATGTCAGATAATTACTTGATGATCGGTTACAGAACAGAACACCATTGATAACCTGACACAACCACATAGTGGGTAAATATAACAAAGTAATTTCACCACATGGTATCCAACAAAGTGTGGTGTCATTTCTTGTTAGCAATTTTATTCGTTGGCATAGGTTTTCACGAATGTGATTGTTGGGACATATCGATAAAATAGCCACTTAGAACCTTATAAATATTTCCAACACTCAATCCAATCTCAGTCAGTACATTCACCAACGTTTTAGGTTATCAGCTAATTTTT
>JAJJWW010012993.1:0-133867 GCA_023531295.1 Papaver armeniacum
GGTGGATGGATCATCAAATTGAAGGCAATGGAATTGGAATAGTTCTCATCTCACCCGGCGGGAGCAAGAATGACTTACTCATTCGAGGTTGGAGTTCGCGTCCACCAATAATGAAATTGAATACGAAGCGGTGGTGCACGCATTACGGTCGGCAATTGAAATTAAGTTAGAAGATGCGCGAATAACTAGTGACTCAATTGGTTATCCGCCAAACAAAAGGAACATATAGCACAAATGAGCCATCTTTACAGTAGTACAAGAAGCTTGTCGCACAGTTATCCGCCTAAATTCCAAAAATAAGTTGAAGACACATATCAAGGAAAGACAATCGATTAGCAGACGCATTTGCTTTTATTTCGTCTATGATGGTAGATCCAACTGCAAGGTGTATAAATATCGAGACGCTCTTTCGCCCTTTATCAAGAAGGAAGAAGAGAAAGAAGCCGATGTAAGGATAGTAGAAAACACATAAAAAGGGCAAGCGAACAAAGACGCAGATTGGAGAAACCAACTCCATTTATACTTAGAAAAAGGAGAGATCCCAAGAAACAGGTTGGAGGCACACAAGTTAAAGAGTAGAGAGACAAATTATGAACTCAGAGATGGTGTACTCTATTGAAGGTCATTCCTTGGGCCATCTCTTAGATGTTTAACACGAAAAGAAGGAATGGAAGTCTTGAAAGCATTACAATATGGATATGTAGGGAACCATAGTGGAGGAAGGTCTTTAGCGTACAAAACAAAGATACAAGGGTATTATTGGCCCTATAAGCATGAAGACGCAAAATAAGTATTAAGACTGTGCGAAGAATGCCAACGTCACGGAAAGAAGATACACGCTCCGGGTGCGACGCTAAGGTCATCAATAAGTGTATGGCCATTTGGAAAATGGGGCTTACATTGTGAGGTCCATTTATACCAGGAACAGGGCAGAGGAGATATTTAATAGTAGCAACAGATTACCTTACAAAGTGGGCAGAGGTGAAAGCGGTGCAACATATTCGAGATAAAGATGTGTTTACATTCATATTTGAGAATATAATTTGTAGATTTGGAATCCCCGCACAATTAGTTTCTGATAATGGTAAACAATTTGAAGGAAAAAATATAGAAATACTACTTAATGCGTTCAAATACAAAGCGGAAAGTCCACCCCTTTATATCCACAAAGCAACGGACAAGCTGAGGCAACCAACAAAACAATTGCAGATATATTGAAGAAGAAGTTGGAAGGATACAACAAAGGATGGTGCGAACAAGTGCACAATGCAGTATGGGCATATAGAACAACCAGGAGAGAAGCTACAGGAATATCGCCTTTTTGTCTGACATATGGAGTAGAGGCGGTGTTGCCAACTGAGGTCATCATACCTACAACTAATAAAGAAGCATGGGAAAACAATTTAACCGCAGAATTAATCTTAACAAAACTTGACGATCTAGAAGAAAGTAGAGAAATTGATTTGCAACATATGGAAAATTACCATCAAAGAATAGCTCGAGAGTATAACAAGCGCGTCAAAGAAAGAGAATTTCAGCCAGGAAAGTTAGTGATAAGAGAAATACCGCCTTATCAGAAAAGAGGAGATGGAAAGCTAGAAAGATGGGATGTACCTTACATAATAAAGAGAATAGTTGGTAATGGAGCATATGAGTTGATGGACCCCGAGGGGAGGAGTACATGTCGTAAGCTTGAACATCCATGGAACATATTATATGTGAAGAAATACTATCCGTAAGTCATACGGTGGTCGTAGTACGCATGAAGAAAACAATCGCATGTAACTGAAAATGAAGTGAACGCAGCTGAAGATGCGAATTTCTCAACATTCAACAAGGGTGTGTTGTCCAAGCTTATGAATGGAAATAAAGACTTTTCTCTTTTATGAATAATTCATGTATCTCAACAAAAAGGCAAAAATATGACCTTATGATAAGACCTTAATAGAAGGCTACATACGTAAAACCTCTAATTAGGGAGGCTAGGTATCCAATTATGGCGTGCACCCTAGTTCGCATACAATAAGAGGCAATAATAAGAGCTAACGCGCGTCATATTGGGAAAAACCTAGTTAGCATGACTCAAGTGAAAGCTACACCGACCACGGAAATTTGAATCATGGAGATTTGGGGTGAAACAAAATCCCATCCAAGAGAGCGCCTTAGTTGAAAGACTAAGGTAAGAAGCTCTCTACTAAGGAGGCAAAGCAACTCTACGGGGCTCCGAGGTACACGGTTGAGTCAAGAGTGCTGGGGCGTCCGGAGGCGTACCTTGCCGCTCTTGACAAGTTCGACTATGATGCACTCGGTCCGAAGAAACCCCTTTTAGGGTGCGGTCTTGTAACCATAAGCCATATCGGCGGAGGGATAAGAGGCGCGAAAACAACAGTTGTTGCATCATTGGATGGTAGGAGCCCACCCTAACCCGGTATGGGTAAGCTTCCTTGAAGTGGCAATCGGGGGAATATAAGGACGACACCCTCCATTAGGGAGCTGAATTGTGTCAAAAGACGCAATATCATGAGGCTTTTTACTCACGTGAGTATCAAGACTTGTCGTATTTGCGCACCAATATAACTCAGAGGAAATAATACGAGAAGATGATAAAGCAAAATCAATGGGTCGTTTACATGAAAATGTAAAGACCTCCTGCATGATTAAATCGCACGAGAAATAAAAATTTATTCGAGGCTAGGTAAGACCTTTACTTCTAAGGCTTAATAAGACCTCATGAGAAATAAAACTCACACTAAAATCGTTTTGCGGGAGATATTAAAAGGGAAAAAATTATCGCACTACATATGAAATGTGCAAAAGTCTGTGCGTCATTATCGACATCAAGAGCGAGAGGCAATAGTATCACGAGTGTGAGGCAATAGTCGCACGGACTTATCAGCATGTTTCTTACAAGGAATATAATAAGAGACAAGTATGGGAATTAAAACAAGAGAAACATTATCCTCCTTGTTAAGAAACAAATGTCAGGAATAAAAGTATGTTTTAGAAATACATATGCAAAAGCAAAAAAATACCAAGGAAAGAGAAAAGCTAAGCATTAGAAGAAGGCGCGTCTTGGTTAATCGCAGAAGCTTCAGCACCAGCTTCATTTCCAGGATTGATATCAACACTTGGATCTTTAGATAAGTCACCAACAACTTTTTCCTTCTCAGGCTGATTTTCTTGAAGGGGAACCTCAGGGTTTTCTTCATCATCACTTACAAGTTCATAATCACTTTCAGGCTCAGGAAGCTTCTCATCTTCGCTTATGTCAAGAGGCGCCACGTTTACCAAAGGAAGTGACTTTCCCTGGAGAATTGTATTTAAAAGTACTTGAGCCTTAACATGAGCTCCACGAGCGACACCTTTCTCAGCATTCCTTACGCCAACCTCCATGAAGTTTTCAAGATACGAACACCTTCCTATACGTTCGGTGACGAGAAGAAGTAAGAGTGGTGAGAGTTCGCACGTTCTTGCGAACCTTAGCCGAGATCGAGATCTTAGGCTGAGAGATGGTGGACTGGTGCGATTTCTCAGATTCTGCAAAGGAAATATGGGATTATAATTACAGCAAAACTTTCGCAGTAACAAGATATAAATAATCAAAAATAACAAGTAAACTGAGGCAGTCAGCTCCATGTGACTACCTTTCCTCTGAGAAAGGAGGTATCAAGATAAAGCGAAACTACTATCCTTCATATTCTCCATAGCCTTATCAAAATCATCACCAACCAAAACCTTAAGACGAGATCGGATTTTCTTTTCATCATGAGATTCTTTTAGTTGAGCGTGTTCCTCTTTAAGCAGGTTCATTTTCACAGTTAGATTTATTTTACTCTGGATGATCTTTTCATTATTCGCGATTAATATCTTGAAGATTCGTCATCTTTGGATTTTTAGTGTGCGAAGATATTCCTCTTGGTTATCACAAATTTTCTGAAGAATAAGATACTGATGAAAAATATCACTTCTTTCTTTAAGAAAGATCGCTTCTCCATGACTAGACTACGATTCTCATCGACAAAGTTTGATGTCTTAAATCAAAGACTATACAACAATTCGGGATAGATGGAAAACTTGGGAGCCTAATGTCTCATTTTGTTGAACTAAATAGATATTCTCATTTTGTCGATTTTTAATCTGATCAAGAGAATATGAATTCTCATTATTTAATTAATTTATCTAGTTCTGCAACTTCTCATTATCCGCGCGAGCATCTTCAGCGAAAAATTGATAATCATATCTCTCCATGACGCACTTCTGGTTCAAGTCTTAGTAGACGCATTGAAGAAATTCAAAAAACATGGATACAAAAAGTAAGCTACTCCTAAAATGACTTACAAAGGTGAAGAGATAAATACCTCTGAGATCTTGGTTCTTGCTACGAAGACCCTCGGATTCAAGAATCACAGTATGGAGTTCTCCTTCAACTTTTAAGTTCTCCTTTCAATGCGGCATTCTGGCGAGAAAGTTCTAGTATGGTATTACTAGATTCAGCAAATCCTTCAGCCAAAACCATGCGGCGACGAGTTTCCTAGAAAAAGAAATAAGATCAATATGAAGAAAGAAAGTTCGAAGAAAAAGTGTAAGCAAAGTAATACTTACCAAAAGATCAAGAGCGACATGGACGCTCGGATCAATCTGAGAGAATATCTCGCTCCTGGTTGGCTTGTTTGGTGCAGACTCACATAACAGCTTGTTCAAGCATCATGTATACGAAGCTTAAAAGGATCTTGGATGGACGAGTGAGCAGCACTAATGATATCAGACAAAGCTTGAGAAACAGAGTCTACTCCCTCCAAAACCCCCTTGTCAGCAGCGATAGTCTCCAAAGAGAAAGAAGCAACTTTAGAAGAAGAAGGAGCGGATCTAGAAGAAGCAATATTCGCAAATGCGGGAATAACAACGTTCTCCACAGGTGCGGAAATATTCGCAAACAAAGGAATATTAACAAAAGTAGAGGCAATTTGATCAACTGTTGATGCGGCTACATTCTCAGAAGTGGGGATTTCCTTTAGCGCATGATCAATCAAGGTGTCATTTGCAGGACAGAGGTTTCCTTTGGTAAATAAGAAACATCCCAGGGATCTGAGGCAATTAAGCCTTGTAGAGGTGCGTTAATATTGACATGAGAAGGAATGTCAGTCTTTTGCGAAGGAGTGTCAGTGTCCATTTCCTCACAATCAAAGTCAGGAATGACGAGACTGGACTTGAGCGATGTGGCTTTACGAACTCTTTTAGTCTTTGTCTTTTCTCGCCCTCAATCTCACATTCGGAACCTACGAAGAATAACGCAGAGATAAGTAATAGAGGCAACAATATTATTTTACAAGAAAGAAAATATTTCTTACTCATTTGTCATGCGAAGGCTTCCACTTGAGAGATTCATTATTCTTCGAACTTGAAGAATGTTTAGGGTTTGAAAATGTAATTTCGATATTGCCAGAGGAAGAAGTTTCTTTAAACAAAGTATGAGTATGAGAATGGAAACAACAATGGATCGGTAACAATAGTTGAAAATTCAGGAAGAAAGAAAGACAAGATCAATTTCAATAGAGTATACGAACCTGGGGAGGGGATCCATAAGAACAGCAATAGAATCAAGATCGAGACTTCGAGAAAATGAGGATAAAGAAACTTAGAGAAAATGGAGAAGATGAAGATTTGCAGAGGGTTTACAAAGATGAGAAGGGAAGAACGAAGTAAAAAGAGAAAAGACTATCTCTCCTCAAACTCAGTTAATAAATAGGTAAAAAGATGACCGGTTAAATTTGAACGTGCCGGTAAAAAGGGAAGGAAGTCAACACATGTAGACGGTTACACTGAAATTACGGAAACATGTCGGTAGATAATAATACGAAGAGATGAACGAGTGCGGCAAAATAAATTGAAGTTTCTCATATCGCACTCTTTTCCAAAGAAACGACATGAGAAGAGGCAAAATGTAGATACAAAATACCGCACACCAATCAAGTATGTGAAATGATGATCATCAAGACCGAGCGAAGACAACCGCGCATAGCTTATCCGGAATGACGCATCAGGTGACGTCAGCTTAATCACGAGAAAAGTGTGAAGAGCCATGCGATGTTATAGAGTATGTGCGAGAAGAGTCAATGTAAGCGTGCGTTAATGATGCATGCCAGATCCGAAAATAGTTTATTAGCTGTCCTCCACTATGTAAACTCCTATACAAGGAGCCGAGTGACCTTGTATTGAGAGAGAGCTTTTTTGAGAGTCTAGACAAGATATTTAGGAGAGAGAAAGATTATTTGCTTCCCAAGTTAAGGTTTTCTTATTATTTTGTATCCAATTTGAAGATCTTAATGAATGTTCTTGTGATTCTCATGGAGTTAACTTAGATTATTTATATTTTTTACTAAGGGTGTGGTTGTAGGATTTCCTGCAACTACACTTTTCAGACCAGTAAATTGCTTTAGGTAAATTTCCTTGGTATGTCAAAGCTAGATGGAAGACTTGGAAATCAGTTTGATTCTATTTTAATACGAACATTGTTATCGCGAAGTTAACTTTCCCTTTGATAAAATGGGCAAGAAAGGGGCTCAATAAGCAAGAAGACGATGTTTCATTTTGGTTTTATTCCTCCTTTCCCTTTGAAATGTATATGCAGTAAAAACTATATATATATTGATACTCCATATATTAATAAACTCTATATATTAATAAAAAATCATGGTCCCAACTTGAGCTAGTTACCATAGGTTGCATAAGGGGTTGTAGAAAGTACTCAAATCTATACAACTCTTTAGAAGAGTTGTAAACATAGTTGTAGTTTAGTTTTGTACAATACTTTTGTCAGTTGTCAAAGTTGTTCAAATTTGCTCTTAGTGCCTTGACTCTTACAGGTTGTGAAAATAACTCCAACACTACACTTGTTTGTGTTGTGGAACATTCGTCGACAACTATGGATACAATTGTATGTCAGTTCTTGGACAACTATGGGAAGAGTTGTATGACAACTCCTTGACAACTTTTGTTTGAGTTGCAAGTCACTTCTTTGGCAATTTTTCATAGGAGTTGTGGTTATTTTTCATTTGTGAAAAAAAAAATGAAATTGGTCACACCATTCTAAAAATACCAGCATTCATTCATATGTAAACCACCAATGTTACAACATTCAAACAGTTAACTATAGAGAAACTAGATGTCTACAAATTATTTAGTTACTTACACAAAAACGAGAGATTGATATCATAAACTTGACAAACTAAGAATCCTGGACTTCAAAGATATATGCACTCAAAGACTTGAGCATGCACCGAACATTGAAGTTCACTTCTCTCTCTCGCCCGGTCTAAGCTAAGTCTTCTATAGATGCACCTATTGAACCAACGGCAACACCACCAAACTCCATCTAAGCTACAACAAACACCATCTCAGCCTTGCAATATCCTATGACTTCACCGCAACCAACATGGCACCAATTCCAATTGCAATCCCATCTAACCATAGTCATGCTTACTTCTTTATCTAATAATTTGAACTAGCCATTTATGCATAAGAAAAAGCATAGATTTTGATTGCACATATCTGCTTGCATACCTTGTCAACAGTATATTTCAGTTGTGTAGATGAACATGAATCAGTTTGCAAATTTTCCACGAGCAATGATTGTTCAACAATCTCTCTATAGAACAGCTAACTGTAATGTTCAAAGAACTTACCTTTATGAACCATGAACACTGCTAGTAACTACTCTTACAGTAAGAGAAAAAAAAGTGCATGTTTCAATGGCAAGCAGCAGAAAGTCATGCAACCTGACAGATTTACGTAGTCATACTTAAAATAAGAAGAGTGAAAAGATGCAGACTATTATTGAGTCACGACGAAATTATATTCACGCAATCTATTTGCATATAAAACCAATACAATTAGGTTTCCATCTCTAACACACCAGTACCCAATTCAATAGAGTAGTCTTTTATGCCTCAAATCCAACCCAGATGCTTGTTCCTGAAAAACACATAACTAAATTCATAATTGTACCTATACATTCCAATTAGAACATTAGGAATTGAATTCCCTTACTGAGAACTATCAAACAAAAAGAAACAAGAATATAAGTTCTTTCTTACCACTACTATCCTTAGTGAGGATAAATGGCAACCGTGTACATTCAACTCAAGCAATCTACCAACAGCTACATGTTGGATATATGATTGTATAACTAGATGAATCAAAAAAAATTATTTTAATGGCATCTGTATTTAACGGATTTTAAACAGATTTCCTATGGAATTGTCAAAACTAAAAATAAAACAATCAAAATCTAAAGCGAGCTAATAGATATGTAAAAGAGTTGAACTTCATCATCCCATACATAGATTCAAAATCAGAAACATAACTTAAAAGAAAAAATCAAAAGAAATCAAATAGAGGCATCAGCTCTTCCTATTCAACTGAAAATCAGAAAACCCAATCCTTAGATTGAGTATACTCAAGTCGTAAGTATTCATCATCTGCCACAATTTCAAAACAAAGAAGAAGAAAAAACAAAAACAATTTTTACCTTTCAGAGCAAAGAACCCCATCTTTGTAAATATCTAAGATGTTGTTAGATACCATTCCAAATCTTACTCAATTTGATAAATTAAGAAAAGCAATAATCAAAATCATTTGAAATTGATTACTAAAACATAAATAAAGCAAAAAAAAGACACGAGAATTTATAAGTTTAGACTCGTAGTTGTTCGGATCTATGAGTCCAACATTTTATGGCTTATCTTAATGATTGGCCAACCCAAAAACCAAATTACTACTACATAACTATCCATTCATCACCAAATCTATACTCATCTTCACATCAATCTTCAAAACCAAAACCCACATCATTATTTACGAATAACAGAATAACACAAAATCAAGTCAATAAGCCAAAAAATAAAATCAATAAGCCAAATCAGTGGCTCATCTCATGCTTCGTTAATCTGAGCACTTACCCTCTCCGATTTCAGATTGAGCTAGACCTAATTTCGAGTCACATAAAACCCAACAAATTTATTGTTGTTAACATTTATAGAATAATCACCGAAATTCCCTTGAATCTCCATCTTATTGGCAAAAGCCATGACTTGAAGAAGAAGCGAAGTTTCAAATCCCCGATCATTGATAAGATCGGCACTTGCTGATATTTTGATTAACGTCATCTTCTCCTTTCCCTTCTGCGATTCTTGGCTGAATCAATCCCTACACTTCAATAAATCGAACCCCTAATCTCTCGGTTGATTGTTACCCGGACGGTGATGGGCACTAGAATTTAGTTGGTTAAGTTTGATGAGATTGTTCGGATGAGAGAAAGGGAGAGCACTGAGAGAGATTGAGAAAAGATGATGAAGAAGAGGATCGAGAGAATAAGAGGAATCGAGAGAAGAAGCGGTGGTGATGAGCACCCGAGAGAAGAAGAGGAATCGAGAGAAGAATAGCGGTGGTGATGAGCACCAGAGCGGTGGTGATCGAGAGAAGAAGAGGAATCGAGAGAGGAATCTACAGAAGAAAGATAAGAGTTCGAGTGGTTGAGCATGGTTTGGTGAATGAAAATTATGGACGGACAAGATTTCGTTTGATCCACTCACACGGATTAGAGAAGAATCACGGTTGAGATTGTATTTGTGATGCTCATACGGATTGAGAGCATGTGTGTTTCTTTTTGTGCTAATACGAACTCATATATTCGGTTTATTATCAACCTTCGACATGAAAAAAATCCAAAAAAATATTAATAAATTTAGGACATTGTTATCGACATTACGATATAAAAAAATCCAAAAATGTATAAGAATGAAGGTGGAAAATAAAGAAGTGAATTCGATAATTGGTGTGTTTCTTTGTGCTTTTGTGCTTTCTCTTTGTGCTTCCGTTTGAATTTCGACTAGTCACATAGGTCACAAAGTAATTTCTACTATTCATACAGGTCATGAAGTAGCTTTAGTTCACACTCGTACATTCAAGAAGCATAAAAACTATGAACCAATAAGCTCTTGGGAGGGTTCGGACTTCAAACTTAGCATGATACATCAACGAAATCGATATATATGAATCTCAAGGTGTGATTCGAATTTCAAATATGGTATAATGGCATACAAACTATGAACCAAGAAGCTCAAGGAGGGTTCTATCTTCCAACCTAGAAGGATACATCACGAAATCGATAAATACGAATCTCGGTGTCGATTCGAACTTCAAATGTGGTAAAATGGCATACAAACTATGAACCAAGAAGCTCCGTGAGGGTTCTGTCTTCAAACCTAGAAGGATACATCACCGAAATCGATATATATGAAACTTAGGTGTTGATTCAAACTTCAAATGTGGTATAACGACATACAAACTATGAACCAGAAGCTCCAGGAAGGTTCATACTTCAAAACTTAGCATGACACATCATTGAAATCGACAAATATGAAGCTCGAGATCGATTCAAACTTCAAATGTGGTATAATTGCATACAAACTATGAACCAAGAAGCTCCTGGAGGGTTCTCCTTCAAACCTAGAAGGATACATCACCGAAATCGATAAATATGAATCTCAAGTGTCGATTCGAACTTCAAATGTGGTATAATGGCATACAAACTATGAACTAAGAAGCTCGGGAGGGTTCTGCGTTTCAAACCTAGAAGGATACATCACCGAAATCGATATATATGAAACTTAGGTGTTGATTCGAACTTCAAATGTGGTATAACAACATACAAATTATGAACTTAGAAGCCTTCTGGGAGGGTTGACTTCAAACTTAGCATGATACATCATGAAATCGATAAATGTACGCATAATGTACATACCTTGGCTCAGAGATCGAAACATCAAGAGTGACTACTATAAGTCGGAAACTTTGGTAAGAACGATGAATCCATCCATTTAGCGTAAGATTCCTTCATAATATCCCGAAACCTAAAAACAAGCCCTATTCTCGCATAATGTACATACCTTGGGTCCGAGATCGAAACACATCCCGGAGTGGACTAATAGAAGTCGGAAAATTGGTAAGAACGATGAATCCATCCATTTACGTGCAAGATTGCTTGAAATATTCCTGAAACCTTAAAACAAACCCTATTCCGGCATAATGTACGCATACCTTGGCCTCAGATCAAACCGTTTGGGAGTGGACTCTTATATAAGTCGGAAACTTGGTAAGAACGATCAATCCATCAATTTGCAGGTGAGATTCCTTCATAATATCCACGAAACCTTAAACAAACCCTATTCTGGCATAATGTACGCATACCTTGGGTCCGAGATCGAAACCTGTCCGGGAGTGGACTACTATAAGTCGGAACTTTCGTAAGAACGATGAATCCATCCATCTACGAGTAAGATTCCTTTGGAATATTCCCAGGAAACATTAAAACCAACCTATTCTCGGCATATTGTATGCAAACCCCAGCTCCGAAATCGAAACACAGCGTCACAAAGTGGACTACTATAAGTCGGAACTTTAAGAAACGATGAATCCATCCATCTAAGTGTAAGATTCCTTTGGAATATTCCCCCAAACATTAAACCAACCCTATTCCGGCATATTGTATGCAAACCCCGGCCCGCAAATCGAAAACGCCGCGGACTACTATAAGTCGGAACTTTCGTAAGAACGATGAATCCATCCATCTACTGAGTAAGATTCCTTTGGAATATTCTCAAAACATTAAACCAACCCTATTCCTCGCATATTGTATGCAAACCCGACTCTAGAAATCGAAACTCCGGGTCGGTGGACTACTATAAGCTCGGAACTTTCGTAAGAACGATGAATCCATCCATCTACTGATGTAAAGATTCTTTGGAATATTCCCAAAAAAAAAAAACATTAAACCAACCCTATTCCGGCATATTGTATGCAAACCCAGCTCTCAAATCAAACACAGCCGGTGGACTACTATAAGTCGGAACTTTCGTAAGAACGATGAATCCATCCATCTGGGTAAGATTCCTTTTGGAATATTCCCAGAAACATTAAACCAACCCTATTCGCATATTGATGCAAAACCCCGGCTCCGTAAACCTAAACTCGCAAAACCTGGACTACTATAAGCTCCGGAACTTTCGCAAGAACAATGAATCCATCCATCTAAGGTAAGATTCCTTTGGAATATTCTCAAACATTAAACCAACCCTATTCGGCATATTGTATGCAAACCCTTGTCTCAAATCAAACTCCGGGCCAGCTGGACTACTATAAGTCTAACTTTCGTAAGAACGATGAATCCATCCATTTACAGGTAAGATTCCTTTGGAATATTCCACTAAAAACAATAAACCAACCCTATTCCGGCATATTGTATGCAAACCTTAGCTCGAGATCGAAACTTGCCGCGGTGGACTACTATAAGTCCGAAATTTCATAAGAACGATGAAATCCATCCATCTACGGGTAAGATTCATTTGGAATATTCCAAAAACATTAAACCAACCCTATTCGCATATTGTATGCAAACCCCGGCTCCAAATCGAAACCCGGCCGCCCGGTGGACTACTATAAGTCGGAACCGTAAGAACGATGAATCCATCCATTTACGGGTAAGATTCCTTTGGAATATTCCACGAAACAATAAACCAACCCTATTCCGGCATATTGTATGCAAACCGGCTCGAAATCAAACCCTCGCCGTCGTGGACTATTATAAGTCGGAACTTTCGTAAGAACAATGAATCCATCCATCTACAGGTAAGATTCCTTTGGAATATTCCACTAAACATTAAACCAAACCTATTCTGGCATATTGTATGCAAACCACAGCTCGAAATCGAAACCGGCCGTGGTGGACTATTATAAGTCGGAACTCGTAAGAACGATGAATCCATCCATTTACGGGTAAGATTCCTTTGAATATTCCACGAAACAATAAACCAACCCTATTCGGCATATTGTATGCAAACCTTAGCCCGAGATCGAAACACAGCCGTACAGTGGACTCTTTATAAGTCCGAAATTTCATAAAACGATGAAATCCATCCATTTGAGTAAGATTCCTTTTGAATATTCCCAGAAACATTATTCCGGACTACCCATCGAAATAATTAAAGTAAATGTTAAAGATTTGTGAAAATGACCATATTACCCTTATTGGAAAAAGTGCAATAAATATTATGGAGGCAGTGAATTGGCCATACTACCCTTATCGGAAATAAGTAAAGTAAATGTTACCGGTTGAAAATGCCCATATTACCCTTATTGAAATAGGTAGAGTAATTCTTACATCTTTGTGAAAACGACCATATTACCCTTATTGAAAAAAAATGCAATAAATACTATGGAGACAGTGAAAATGACCATCAACCCTTATCGGAAATAAGTAAAGTAAATGTTCAAGATTGTGAAAATGACCATATTACCCTTTTTGAAAAAGTGCAAAAATATTCGGAGATCTGTGAAAATGACTATACTACCCTTATCAGAAATAGGTGAAGTGATTCTTACAGACTGTGAAAATGACCATATTACCCTTATTAGAAAAAGTGCAATAAATATTACGGAGACCGTGAAAAATGACCAGACTACCCTTATCAAACGACCATATTACCCTCATTTTCACAGTCTGTAATATTTATTCTACTTTTTTTTTTGATAAGGGTAATATGGTCATTTTCACAGTCTCCATAATATTTAATGCGTGTATTTCCAATAAGGGTAATATGGTCATTTTCAATCAACATTTACTTTACTTATTTTCGATAAGGGTAATATGGTCATTTTCCCAGTCTCCATACTATTTATTGCACTTATTTCTAATAAAGGGTAATATGGTCATTTTCGATCTCCATAATATTTGTGCGTGTATATTCAACAAGGGTAATATGGTCATTTTTTCATAGTGTGTTAGATGAAGACATTTCATTTATTGCACTTATTTCCAATAAAGGTAATATGGTCATTTTCGATACAGTAACATTTACTTTCCTATTTTTATAAGGGTATTATGGTCATTTTCGCGATCGCGTAATATTTATTGCACTTTTTCCAATAAGGGTAATATGGTCATTTTGATAGTCGTAATATTTACTTTACTTATTTTCGATAAGGGTAATATGGTCATTTTTACAGCATATAATATTTATTGCACTTATTTCTAATAAGGGTAATATGGTCATTTTCACAGTCTATAATATTTTAATTTATTTTTTTTCGATAAGGGTATTGGTCATTTTCAGTCTCCATAATATTTATTGCATTTATTTCCAATACGTGTAATATGGTTTAATTTCATTTTTTCATTTATTTCAACTTCATCTCACTCGAGCCTCATTCTTTTTTTCATTTTTTTTTTACAACTCTTATAAGGGTTGTGATAGTAATAATAAAAAAATAGGAAAAAATTACCAATATTGAGAGGAAGGAATAATGGTTAAGGGATTGTGCTAACACCTAAAAGGCTTGTGTTCGAATCTCTCAAACACCATTTTTCCAAAAGGTAATTTTTTATCTTCAACAACCCTTACAAGTGTTGTCGTAGAGTTATTCACTACCTTAACGAGATGAGTTGTTAAAGTCTAAAGGTGGTCACTACTCTTTTCACAAAAACGGATTTTGATTCTCATCACGACTCTTTGTTCCTCTTTGGTCCTAAGAGTTGGACGTTTTTATACTTTGACAACCTTTGTTTGACAAAAGTTGTAAAACATACCACCTTTCACAACCTTAAATATACGAGTTGTGAAGTTACAGTTGTAGATTACTGTTTTTCCCGTAGTGTTAAATAGTAATAAACTCCATATTTTAATATTAATAGATTTTTCTAGTCCCACCTTAATGAATTTACCACCATATATTAATAAAATCAACATAATAGGGAAATTATAGATCTTGTTACATCAAAATTTAAGATGAAGGAAAATATTTATCTATGGTTGGTTGAGAAAATGATGTAATTTTTCTGGATTGTTATGGCATCTTTTGATTTGTGTATGCGTAAGACCTCGTTGCTATGTGCACCATCTTGTTGAAGCCAAAACATTTCCAAATTGTCTATCATGTTTAAAGCTTCTTGGAATGAAACTTTTGGTATCTCTGTACTATCATCATCGGGATTATCTGCCTCTTGCTTCTTGTCTAATTCCATCGATTATTTCTTCTTTGGTTTGAAGCATATCGACTTGTTGCTCATTGGGAGATTAAGGAAGACGCCCATATCCATTCGATTAGTGTAGTGCAACTGTTCAATTTGATTACTCATAAGTATCTTTTAACCATTTCGCAAGATCTTTTTGTGTCCAATTTGGATGTGATTTTCTTTTCACACAATTATGTACGAATTTTATCACTCATATGAGTTCTTTTCCTAACATTAGATGACAATTTTATTTGGTTGAGAAGAAGAAGAGAATATTAAAAATAATGAATTATCTTCTAATATATCTAGTACTATTTATAATGTAGAGAAAACTTTAAAAATTCTTAATAGGATATATTATTCAATATATTAAAGGATATTCAATATATAATAAAGGATATATTATTCAATATGATATATTTTCAATATATTATTCATTTTTTTTTAGTATACCTCCTTATATTAATAAACTCCGTATATTAATAATTTTGTAAAATCCCAAGGTTATTAATATATGGAGTTTTTACTGTATGCACTTCCACAAATAAAAATTGAGATTCAAGTGAGTCATTCACTCTATAAGCCTTATGCAACCTGAAACTTGTAAACTGATTTTCAAAGTTAATTAGGCGTATGATGTCTAACAACTCCAACTTTGTTAACTCTACTAAAACAAATACGAATCAATTACACATGTTTGCATCATAATAAACTGTTTGGTTTCGTGGAAATTGAATTCAGAACCTTCTAGTACCAACCAAACGCTCTGTAAGATATCTAAAATTCTAAGATTTAGGAACGAAATTGAAAAATATGCATTGTGGTGGTTAAAACAAAAGCCATCATCACCCAGCATCATAGAAGTCACCAGTTCTCATCTTCATGCGTCATCTTCATCCGCACTATTGTCCTCATCCTCATCGGTGCTACCATGCTCCTCGTCCTCATCCTCATCAGGAACTATCATGGTCCTCGATGCTACTCAGTGCTCTACGTGCTCCTCCTCATCTTCACCAGTCGACTATTCTCTTCATCTTCGCCAGTAGCACCCATCATACTCCTCCGTTAGCAGGGTGACAAGAACTTTCTCGAATTTTCTTTTAATGGAGTAAGAGAATCATTCCCCCTTTTAGATAAAGGTATTGGTCTACCATTTGATTTTGGAGTCTTGATATTCAATTTTGTGCGGAAAAGAGATGAATCGTTTGATTTTTCTCTGGAAATTCATGCTTTGCAATGACTTCGTTTTGAGGATTTTGATATCGATTTGGTATCAAACATTTGGATTTGGGGGTTTTGATATTGGATTTCGAAATGAAACAATTGCTGATGCTTGGCTTGGGCTACTGAACGCTCCTTCAATTTTCGAGATTTCGTCATTTTCTTTAAAATGAAACTGGGTTCTCTAGACAAATAGAAAAGAGATCCGAAGTTTGTGCCAAATTTTAGGTTCGATTATGATTTTCCCTCCAAAACTAGATTTTAGCGCCAATGGTTCCCTTCTTACTAACAAGGTCCGCGACCCAGTTGGACTCGGTTACAATCAAGTCCGAGAGATAAAGCCCACCCAAAATTGACACCGTCTTAAAACGGGCCGCGAGTTATAACCCCAAAGGTGTCACTATCCATGCACAAAAACTCCAACAAAACAAATTGTTCACAAAAACCCAATTTAACGTAAACTGTCTATATTACCCTCTAGTTTAAATCACCCCAACAAAAACAAAAATCAACCCCATTTTTAAATTTTTATTATATTATCACTAACAACAACAAACCACCACCAGCAACTAGCAACACCACCACCGCCGCCCACCGCCGCCAACACCACCGCCGTCGTCGCCACCACCAGCGCCGCCGACCACCACCGCCGCCGCCGCCGACCACCACCGCCACCACCAACCACTGTCGTCGCCGCCCACCACCACCACTACCACCAACCACCACCGCGCCACCACCGCCGAGCAACACCACCATTATCGCCGACCACCACCACCACCAACCAGCCCCCACCGCCAAAAAATTAAGTTTCATTGATCAATATTCAACAAAATGAGAAAAAGTGATGAAACCAAAATCGAGAAAATGATGAAACCAAAATTGGTTTCACCAAAATTAAAGAAAGGAGAAAGAAGAAAAAATGAAAACACAATAAGATGAAACCTACCACCACCGGTCAATCGCATTCGCCCCCATCGCCGCCACAACCACCATCACCACAACCACCACTACCATTACCTTCTCAACTAAAACTAGTTTCAACAAAAAACAATCCACATGTGTCTCACCATAAAAAATTGGTTTCATAGAGATCAATATTCAAAAAAATGAAAAAAATATACGGTTTCATCATTTTTCCACATATTGTCATTTCACCAACATAACTTCAATGATGAAACCAAACACGACGACCATGCCGAATAAACTAGGAAAAAAATCGGAGTGAAACCAAAATTTGGTTTCATCATAAACTTAATTTTCATCATTGAAATCTTTGGTTTCATGATAGAAAATAGGCAAGTTTATGATGAAACCAAATTTTATCATCATTAGTTTCTTATTTTCACCATCCAAAATCGTCTTAATTTGATGAAAACAATTTTGGTTTCATCATAAATCGGTCATTTCCCAATACAATATTGATTTGACATTGAAGATGTATCATCATTTCTTTGGTGATGATGAAACATGGAAGGTGGTGGTGGTGATTGTAGAGGATTGAATGAGGAGGCGAGAGGTCTTGTTGGGAGGAGATCTGCAAGTACTAGTGTTGATTGTATACGATAAAAGGAGGATGAGGTGTTGTTGGTGGCCGATTTGAAGGTATTAATGGTGGTTTTAGATGGTAGAAGGAGGAGGCAAAAGTAGTGTTGGTGGCGGATCTGATGTAATGGTAGGAAAAAACAAAAATAAGAGGAGCGGCGGTGTTGATTGAAAATCGGGACGTAGAAAGAGAAGAAGGTGATGATGGTGTTAATGGAGGAGACGGAGGTGATGATGGTGTTAATGGAGGAGACGGAGGTTCTGTTGGTGGCGGATCTGGACACATCGGTTGGTCTGATGGTGGCGGAGCTACTGTTGGTGATAGGAGGTTTCGTGGAGGAGGCGGAGGTATTGCTGCTAGTGGTGACGGAGGTGTTGTTGCTGGTGTTCGTGGAGATCTATCTTTTCTCACTAACAGAAAAAATATTTGTTGCTGCTGGTGATGATGGTGGTGGAGAGAAGGAGGCGGAAGAAAGAAGAAAAAAGAAAGGAGAGAAGAAGAAGAAGAAGAAGAAGAAGAAGAAGAAGAAGAAGAAATCAAGATAAAAAGGGTATGTTTGGCTCTTTTTTTAGTAATAAAAACTAAATTTTCTTATTTTTATTTGACCCGGGGTTTTTGTGTCATTTTTTAATGAAATAGTTTTTATTTATTGAAAATAATATGGTCGGATTTTTTGTATCAGGAGTTTGTTCACCTTGGGGTTTTGTCACTAGTTCCGATCTTAAAATGTAGACGATAAGGACTCGCATTCCTGGTCAAACGTAGTTACGCCAATTCTGGCAAGAGTTGGCAAAGAAAAAAAGGGTAGATTAATTAAACCTGGCTAAAGGCTAGTTTGGTATTGCTGTGAATTTTAGAAAAGCGCTTTTCTGTTGTGCTGTGTTGTGCGTTGCTGTGCTGTGCTGTGGAAATAAATCTGCATGACGTTTGGTAAACTATAATTTAAAAAACACTGTACGGGTTTACGGGTTTGGGTTTGGGTATATAGCCACTTACGGGTTTGGGTACGTCCATTCAGCGATTAGTGATCAATACAAAGTTGTTAGGATCTACTACCCCCGTTTGGACCATTACAAGAACGGAGAGGTCCAGGTATACACAATCGGCGGTGGCAGCGGGCGGAGAACCATATGTACAACATCCTACCAATTGTGGAGGCAAACACGTTCTGGCATCTTTGTAAATGGATCTCTTCACTGGATTGATCAGCAGAACAAAATGATCGTGGCTTTCAACTTAGCAGATGAAGAATTTCGAATAATCCATCCACTACCTCGCTATGATCAAGATCCTTACCACAACTGTAATTACTGTCTTCATAGTCTGCAATCGCTGAGAGGGAATTTGTGTGTTTGCCATCAAAACAGCAAAGAACATCTTTTAGATATATGGTCTCTGAAGAAAAACTCAACGGGAGTTGGAGCCAGGACTTCAGTATAGCATACCACTCGGATGATGAAATTGGTTGTGAATTTTATGGTCAGGCCGTTATTAGTTACAAAGAAGAATGAAGTCCTCTTTCTGCACCAAGGTCAAATGCTTTATTGTTATGACCCAAAATCAACTGCGGTGATAAAACTTTGGTATGATGATGACAAGTTTGAGTTAATGGAGCTTACTGCAGTTCCCCACATGAACAGCTTTGTTTCACTGAAAGCTCTGGGAGAGAGGTTTGAAAGTAAGAAGAAAGTGATAGATAGAAGCCTTGAAGACAATGAATATTAATCAGTTTGGTGGAGGTAGTCTTGCTGTACAATCTACTAACTTGTGCTCCCACTTTTATTTATTTCTATTTAGACGAGGGGTTTTCCAAGAATCTAATTTTCTGGCTCATTCGAGACTTGCCCCAACCATGTCTGTAAATATGAATATTTCTTTTCTTTCCTATGTAAGTGTAGGAACTGATCAAACATCTGTTTTTGCCTTCCCACACAACCCGCTTTATAACACAAACTGAATACTTTTTTTTTTCGACTTGAAAAGATTAGATTTTATTTAGAAAAAAAAAAATCCACCTGCAGTGCTACAAAGAGGCAACAGCCAGAGCTAAGAGAAAACCTGACACACTTACAGTGCTACAATAAGAAGCCAACTGGTGCTCCAAGAGAACAAAGAAGAGAAGATCCTAGTACAAACTAGTATTTCTTCTTGGAAGCATCATTTGTGAAATTGGCAAAGCCCAATTTGGCAGTTTGGCCATATGCAAATTATAACGGTGCTAGCTAGTTCTCCAGGAGCAAATTAAAAACATAATCTTCACTACTTATAATGACCTGTCCATTATTTCTTACTGAAGTCTGTGATGCCACTCACTGACGAGTGTTTTCTTATAGAAAAGTCACTGAAATTTCTTTTTAAGGTTTTGTTAGTATGAAATTCGTATATGGTATAAAGCTAAATTTCGTATAGATAAAAGGAAGTTCCAAATTTGTATTTGTAAGTTGATCAAAGACTGATAAATTTATACAAGACTGAAGCTTAATTACCTGAGTATTGCAGTGTAGCTGGATGCTCCCAGATGAAGATATTACTATTTTGTGTTGTGATGGGGCTGCCCTGGTGCTGGTTGATTTTGGTATAGTCTTAAGGGATGTGTCAGCTGGTCTTGGGACTACTACTAATTTTACTGCAGAGATTCCTGCACTTACTTTTACTCTAGAGTGGTGGGGCAGCGGTTGAAAGGTATTATGGTTACTTCACATTTCAGAGCCGCTATCCAAGCTTTTTGGTAAATTGCTTTCGGGTAAATTACCTTGGTATGTCAAAGCTAGATGGAGAAGACTTGGAAATCAGTTTGATTCTATTTCAATACCAACATTGTTATCGCGAAGTTAACTTTTTCTGCTGATAAAATGGGCAAGAAAGGGGCTCATAAGCAAGAGGACGATGTTTCTGTTTTGGTTCTATTCCTCCTTTCCCTTTGAAATGTATATATGCACTTCCACAAATAAAAAATTGAGATTCAAGGAACATCAGTCAAAGTCATTCACTCTATAAGCCTTATGCAACCCGAAACTTGTAAACTGATTTTCAAAGTTAATTAGGCGTATGATGTCTAACAACTCCAACTTTGTTAACTCTACTAAAACAAATACGAATCAATTACACATGTTTGCATCATAATAAACCTGTTTGGTTTGAAATTGAATTCCACAGAACCTTCTACAGTACCCAGAACCAAACGCTCTGTAAGATATCTAAAATTCTAAGATTTAGGAACGAAATTGAAAAATATGCATTGTATGGGTGGTTAAAACAAAAGTCATCATCATCAAGCATCATAGAAGTCACCAGTTCCTCATCTTCATCGTCATCTTCATCCGTACTATTGTCCTCATCCTCATCAGTGCTACCATGCTCCTCGTCCTCATCCTCATCAGAACTATCATGGTCCTCGCTGCTATCAGTGTTATAAGTGTGTGGGCTTCCAACTCAAAACCAATTGGCAATGAGTGGAGTGGCTCACCACCTTATATATTAAGATCTAGGCTAAGGAGTTAGCAATGTGGGACTATCTTATAGTTTCTCCAACATGCTCCCCCTCCACGTGTAGGGCGGAGGTTAAGCCACTACAACGTGGACCTCTGTATGGGTGAACGGGCAGCCCTTTGGGCATACTTCTCATTCCACTCTCATACGGGCTAGCTCACGATGCCATGTTAGAAGTGTGGGCTTCCAACCCAAAGCCAATTGGTTTTGAGTTGGAAGCCCACACACTTATAACATGGTATCGTAGCTCCCAGGGCAAAAGCTAGGCCAGTATGAGAGTGGAATGAGAAGTAGGCAATGGGCGCCGTCACCGCTGCATGCAGGTCCACGTTAGTGGCTAATCTCCTCCGCCCTACACGTGAGGGGGAGCATGTTGAGAAACTATAAGATAGTCATTGCTTAACTCCTTAGCCTAGATCTTAATATATAAGGTGTGGAGCCACTCCACTCATTTGCCAATTGGTTTTGAGTTGGAAGCCACACACTCTAACATGGTATCGAGCTAGGGCGTGTGAGTGGAATGAGAAGTATGCCCAAAGGGCTGCCCGTTCACCCATCTGCAGGTCCACGTTGTAGTGGCTTAACCTCCGCCCTACACGTGGAGGGGGAGCATGTTGGAGAAACTATAAGATAGTCCCACATTGCTAACTCCTTAGCCTAGATCTTAATATATAAGGTGGTGAGCCACTCCACTCATTGCCAATTGGTTTTGAGTTGGAAGCCCACACATAACTCTTCTCACTCTTTGGTTGGGTGATAAAGATAGATGTTTATGGATGATTTTGATAATGGAGTAGTGGGAACCTCTTTGGTTCTTCTCACTCTCTCTCTAATTTCATTGAGTTGAAGAGATAACTCTTCTACTTGGTCTACAATAGACCTTACAACTTGTGGATATGCTACACCCACTACATAACCCAAATATAAAGTTGACACTCCTATTACACTAGTACACTAACATTACATTACTCAACAATCTCCTCCTTAATGTGATGTTCTTACTCCTAGTAGTTCACGGAAATGTTGAAATTTTCCTTTGGGAAGTGCCTTGGTGAATATGTCCGCCAATTGGTCTTCCCGTCTTGCAATACTTGAGTTCTATCTCACCATCTTCAACTTCTTCTCGAATGAAATGGTACTTGAGTTTGATGTGCCTTGCTCTACAATGCTCAACCGAATTTTTGGACATAGCAATTGCCGATTTGTTGTCACAAAAGATTACGGTGCTTTCTTCTTGCTTCTCTTGAATGTCTTCCATGATTCTTCTTAGCCATACAACATGAGATGTGGCTATTGATGCCGAAATGTACTCCGCTTCCGCCGTGGATTGAGCTACGGTTTCTTGCTTCTTTGATGCCCATGTAAATATACCGAACCAAGAGAAAAGCATAACCCGATGTACTCTTCATGTCATCAATACACCCTCCCAAGTCGCTATCACAATAGCCAACTAATTTGACATCCAAATTTCTTGAATACATGATTCCAAAATTCATTGTTCCTTGTATGTACCTTAACAACCTCTTTGCCGCGCCAAGATGTAGATGACTAGGTGAACTCATAAACCTAGAAAGCATACTTGAAGCAAACATGATGTCGGGTCTTGTATGTGTAGGTACAACAAGTTTCCAATAAGACCTCTATAGTAAGTCTCATCAACCTTTCTTCCTCCATCATCCTTCTTGAGTTTCTCATTCACTACAAGTGGTGTAGATGTAGGAGTTACAACCAAGCATACCAAATTTCTTCAACACCTTTTAAGCATACTTGCTTTGAGAAATGAACACTCCATCTTCACTTTGATGAACTTCTATACCAAGGAAGTACTTTGAGCAAACCCATGTCACTCATCTCATATTTCATCATCATTTCTCTCTTGAATTGCTCAATCATATGAGCATCATTACCGTAAAGATAAGATCATCAACATACAAGGAAACGATGAGAATAGACGTGCCTTTGTCTTCACATATAGTGTAGGCTCACTCTTGCTTTTGTTGAAGTTTTGCCTCTTGAAGTATCCATCTATCTCACTATACCAAGCTCTTGGTGCTTGCTTGAGACCATACAAAGCTTTCTTCAACTTGTATACTTTGTCTTCTCTCCTTCCACCACAAACCTTGTGGTTGTTCTATAGACCTCTTCATGGAGTTCTCCATTCAAAATGCCGATTTGACATCAAGTTGATAAAGTAACCAACCTTTTTGGGAAGCCATAGCAATCACGGCTCTAAGGTGTCAAGACGAGCAAGCGGTGCAAACGTTTCATTGTAGTTTATACTGGGTTGTTGTGAGTAGCCCTTTGCCACCAACCTTGCTTTGTATCTTTGAACCGTTCCATCCGCATTGTACTTCACCTTGTAGATCCACTTCACACCAATAACTTCTTTGTCACTTGGCCTTGCTACCTTCTCCCATGTATCGTTCTCGTTAATGACAAAAACTTCTTCTTCCATGGCTTTTATCCAAACCGGTTCTTTTGATGCTTCTTCAAAATTTTCCGGTTCAACCACACAATAGTTACATCTTTCATAGACTTCACTCAACCTTCGCAACTTCTTTGGTGCCGACGGTGGTGATGTTGATGCACTAGTACTTGGAGACATACTTGGAGATGCTCCTTGTCTTGTATTTGGAGGTGTTTGAGGTAGTTCTTCCTCATTTTCTTCACCTTCTTCTACTTCATTTGTTGCTGAATTTTCTTGCTCTTCATCAACAATAATGGTTCTCTTCTCAATTTTACCTTCTTCCCAATTCCATGAAGCTCCTTCATCAAATAACACATCACGGCTTGTGATCATTGTGTTGTTCTTCAAGCTATACAACCTATAACCTTTTGATTGGAGGCTATAGCCAATGAATATACACTTTTCACTTGCTTCATCAAGCTTTGTTCTCTTCACCTTTGGAATTTGAGAGAACACACACTACCAAAAACTTTTGAGATGTCTTACCGATGGCTTTCTCCACATCCATGCTTCAAAAGGAGTTGTATCCCCATACCGCTTTGTTGGACACCTATTCATCAAGTAGACGGCGGTGTTGTTGTGGCTTGGCCCAAAAACACTTTAGGCATACCCTTGTCATGAAGCATGGACTTCGCCATCTCCATCACGGTTTGGTTCTTTCTCTCGAAACACCATTTTGTTAGGAGTATAACCACTGTTAGTTGCCTTTCCAAGCCTTCATCTTCACAAAATTTATCAAACTCTTTGTTGTTGTATTCTTTGCCTCTATCACTTCTTAAAACTTTGATGTAGTGACCACTTTGCTTTTCAACAAGGCTCTTGAACTTCTTGAAGATGCTAAAAACTTCGGACTTTTGTCTCATGAAGTACACCCAAGTCATACGACTTAAATCATCAATGAATAAGATAAAGTATCTATTACCTCTATGAGTTGGTGTCTTCATTGGTCCACACACATCGGTATGTACCAAAACCAAGAAGTTCATTTTGATCTCCATGCTACACCTTTTTGGGAATGGTTGGCGATGTTGCTTCCCAAGTGCCACAACCTTCACATACTCCATCTTTGTGGTTGATATGTTGTGGAAGTCCTTGCACCATGTTCTTTGTTGGAAAGTAACTTGAGACTATTGAAATTCAAATGCCCAAGTCTTTTATGCCATAACCATGTTTCATCAATGGTTTCCATCCTCAATGCAACATTCTTCTCCTTTTCAAAGATAATTGGAAAGCTTCTATTTTTCTCCATCTTGATACTCTTCATGACTTGTCTCTTGTTGTTGTGCTTCTTGTCATAAATGGTGCAATATCCATCTTCAAAATGAACCGCATACCCAAGCTCCACAAGTTGCCCAACACTAAGCAAATTTTGTGCCAAATCCGGAACATATAACACATCTCTAATGTATTTTTTTGCTCCATTGATAGTTTGCACGCAAATTGTACCTCTTCCGTTAGCTTGAACCATGTTTCCATCCCATCTTCACTAGAGAGTTTATGGATGTATCCATGTCAACAAACAAGCTCTTCACAATAGGACATATGAGGAGTTGTACAACCACTATCTACAAACCAAACTTCACTCTTGGAAGTCACCATGGCACTTTGACAAGCATAAAACAAATTTTGTTTTCTTCTTTTCTTCCGCTCTCGGCTTGTTCTTCATCTTCTTTGTATCTACAATCTTTCTCCAAATGTCCATACTTCTTGCAATTGCGACATTGGGGCTTTCCCTTTGTTCCAACAATTCTTCTCCAAATGACCATTCTTCTTGCAAAAATTGCACCTTGGTACTTGGAGAAGTATCACTTTTGTGTAGTTGTTGGAGTTAGCTCCTCCTTTCTTCCATTTTCCCTTTCCATTGGAGCTAGATGAAGAATCGCCCTTGTACCCATTTTGCTTCATTGCTGAATTTTTTTGAGTTCAAGTTCAATTTTGATTGAAATGCACTTTCAATTGATTTTTTCCGAGTGCCTCGACACCCTTTGTTCATACACCTTCAAAGAAGCCCATAATTCTTGTGACTTTAATGTAGAGAAATCTTTAGTCTCTTCTAAAACCGCCACAATGGGTTCAAATTTCTCCGCAAACAAATCAATATCTTCTCACAAATTCTTCTTTCTTCCATCTTCTCACCACACATCAACATATTATTAACAATTTCAACAACTCTTGAAGAAAATTCATTCAAACATTCATTCTCATTCATTTTAGATTCTCAAAATCTCTTCTTATATGAATGTAATTTCAATTCTCTTACCTTCTTATTACCTCCATACTCTTGTTGAAGGATATTCCAAGCTTCCTTAGCTATAGGAAAATGGATTACTCTTGGTAGAATAGTGTCTCCAACTCCTTGTTGAATGTACATGGATGTTTTTGCATTCTTCTTTCTACTCTCCTTAAGTAAATCCTTTTGGGGTTGTTCTAGAGTTGATGTATCTTCAACTTCATCATACCCATTTTGTACAATCTCCCCACATCTTGTGACATGAACAAGGTCTTCATTTTGATGGCCCAAAATCATAATTTTCCATGAAAAGTGGTATTGAAGGTTGTTGAATGTAGAAACTTGGAGTTACTACTACTTGCCATTGATTTGGTTGATGATTGATTGAAGAAATCGGGTTTTTCTTTTCTAGATCTAGATTTTGAAAACTTTAAATGTTGCTGATTTTTTGATTTAATGGGTAGAAATTGATTTTTTACTCACCAAGATCAAATCTAATAGATTTAAGCTCTAGATACCAATTGTTGGATGTTTGGGTGATAAAGATAGATGTTTATGGATGATTTTGATAATGGAGTAAGTAGGAACCTCTTTGGTTCTTCTCACTCTCTCTCTAATTTCATTGAGTTGAAGAGATAACTCTTCTACTTGGTCTACAATAGACCTTACAACTTGTGGATATGCTACACCCTTTACATAACTAAATATAAAGTTGACACCTCTATTACACTAGTACACTAACATTACATTACTCAACAATCGGTATTTCACTGCTCCTCCTCATCTTCACCAGGTCATTATTCTCTTCATCTTCATCAAGTAGCACCATCATACTCCCCTCCATGAATCGGTGACAAGAACTTTCTCCGAATTTTCTTTTCAATGGAGTAAGAGAATCATTCCCCCTTTTAGATAAAGGGTATTGGTCTACCATTTCAGATTTTGGAGTCTTGATATTCAATTTTGTCTTGGAAAGAGCGATAATCGTTTGATTTTTCTCTGAAATCCATGCTTTGCAATGACTTGATTTTGAGGATTTTGATATCGAGATTTGGTATCAAACATTTCGATTTGGGGTTTTGATATTGGATTTCGAAATAAAACAATTGCGATGTCTTGGTTTGGGCTACGGAACGCTCCTTCAATTTTCGAGATTTCGTCATTTTCTTTAAAATGAAATTGGGTTCTCTAGATTTACAAATAGAAAGAGATCAGAAATTTGTGCCAAATTTTAGGTTCGGTTATGATTTTCCCTCAAAACTAGATTTTTAGCGCCAATGGCTTACTTACTAACAAGGTCCATGACTTCGGTTGGACTCGGTTACAATGAGTCCAGAGAGATAAAGCCCACCCAAAATTGACACCATCTTAAAATGTAGACGATAAGGACTCGCATTCCTGGTCAAACGTAGTTACGCCAATTCTTACGAGAGTTGGCAAGGAAAAAAGGGTAGATTAATTAAGGGTGTTTTACAAAATGGTCACAATATCCTTAATTGGTTTACAAAATGATCATACTTTAAATTAAGGGTTACAAACTGGTCTTTGTCCATCCGACACATAGAAATTGAAAAAAACGGTACAATGTGTGACTAATCTACCCCTTGTTCTCTTGTAACCGTGGTAGTTGAACCATGGTTAACATACGTCTATGTGGCAGCTCTATGCATCCGCGGGCACCGACACGCCACCGGCGGACCTGAAGACGTGGCAATTTTACACGTGGCATCTTCTATGTGGTTGGAAATATGACCGTTCCCAACGACTTGATCTGCCTTTCACTATAAAAAGCCACACACTGCTTATTTAAAGATACATTCATTCATTATCATTCACTGCTTCATACACTAATATGTTTAGAATGGGTGGTGGAAAGATGGAAGAATATTGCGGCCAGAAAGGTTCGGGGAGACATCATAGCGAACAAGATCAACGGCATCAACAATCGTTGTGGTATGTGTGATAAAGGTATGCATGAGGCAATAGACTATCCCTGGATCTATTCTAGATGAAAAATGGTACCTTGCAATGGTTTGAGGAAGTCATGAAAGCACAACCGATGATCATCATGGTGAGAAGTTCTTCACTGCTCCATATGCCCATACTTTGAGTGGTTTTCGGGATGCTACAACACTCGAAAAGTAATGCAAATTCAACTTCCATCTCCACTTTCTTCGCTTTGCTTGCGGTGACAAAAGCCATACAAAAATCAACTATCCATGGGCTAATCAACTAACTGCAAGAAGAAAGAAATGTAAGGGACGATAACATTAAAGATATGTAATAATGAACATAATCATGGAATAGCTACCTCAAAATGTACCAAATGTGCTGGAGTTTCAATGTCTTTCGATGCTCTTTTCCATGAAACCAAAGCACGAACCTGAAAATGGCGAACTATGCTGGCCGGATGAGGCAATCTAACTATGTTAAATGTAATCGTGACAATGAACAATAAAAAAAAAACAGAAAATTAAGTTAATTACATATATTACCCATTAATAATGAATATAAGTCTCATTTAAAAGTAAAGTTAATCGCAAAGATGCAAATGAAATCCATTCAAACATCCCATAAAAACAAGCGAAAAAAACAACAAGGAGTGAAGCTGAACCAAACCTAACACAACTTCATTTTAGGTTCATTTTACTACCAATAACTAGTATTCATTGAGTGGCGAGAGAAGGTGACCTTCGTTGTCTTTGGTTCAGTGGACTCGGATGTCTCGGGAGAAAGAGTTCGAGACAAACTCCGGCAAAGACCACTGGATGGTTTGGCTCAATGTACGTTTGTCTGGATCTACCACCAGACCTACCTCCCTAGATCCTCTTCCACCTCTTGAACCCTTCCACCCACTAGATCCATATGAGATGCGGATGTAGGCCGAAGATGATGCGGTTATAGGGCCGAGAAGATGATCCGTGGTAGGCCGAGAAGATGATACTGGTGGTAAGTGAGAAGATGATACGGAATCCTTTTTCTCTTCCCCTCTTACTTGCCCTTCTTCTAATGGTACTTAGCTATGCAGGATCTGGGTAAGTAGTCTTGTGACTTCCTCCTTCCACCATAGTTCTTTGCCTTTTGTTTTTGGATTAGATCCAACTAGTGCACCAGCACATGTCCTCCTGTTATGACCAGGCAACTTGCATCTCTTACAAGTTCTGACCACCTTCTCACTGTGAGTTTCATCGTGTCCTCTCTTCCTTTTCTTGCAAGGCCTCCTGGTTTCCTCATATCTATGGGTGGGTTGATTTCTACCAATGGTATAAATGAAATGAGAAGATGAAGATAAGTATAGGGTATATAAGTAAGAAAAAGTAAAACCTAATCTTAAAATATAGATTTCCAAAATGCAAAAGATTCCCTAGAATAGTTAAATGACATAAAAAGACATTAAAGTACAAAAGGGAAAAGGGACAAATAGGAAAAGTTAAAAAAACATCTCACCTTAGGCCACTCTTCTCTACCAAGCAGTAATCCCATCTCAGGTGCATAAATGGCTTTGTAAGCTTCTACATGATAGTACTTGCTGCAATAACTGCATAAACCATAGATGCATTAAAATATCATTACAACAACTAATAATAACTGCACAACACAATTACAAATAACAATAACTGCACAACCACTGAAACAGATGCATTAATGTTGTATTTAGTGCAACAATAAGTGAAAATAGTTAAGAAAGCTCACTCTGCCCAATTGATTCTCATGTCCATGAGCACACACACTGCATGTTGACATACAAAGCCTCTAAGTTTCCATTGAACACAGGAACAAGTCTTCTCAACCACATCAACTTGAAATACATCATTGGTCTTTGAAGTCACTTCATATAACTTATCAATAATGTCAGTTAACCCTGCGATGCTCCACAATATTTCTCCATCTCATCAATCAAGTCTTGAGCACTTGGCACCAACTTACCATCTTCCCAATTTGCACTAGCATTTCTTCTTTTGAACATAATACCCATAACTAGCTGGACATACATCATTCCAAGGGTACAAATAGGCTTGTTTCTCATAGGTCTAAACCATGTTATTGAAGGATCGAGAAATTGTTGTTTAAGTGCTCACAACATGCTTGGATGAGTCAAAAAAGCCTAGACCATTGTTCAATTTTTTTCCTTATTCATGTAAGTTTCCCAATGCATTAGGGGACAACTTGATCAGATCATCCATATTTGCCAACATACACCATTAACAATATTAATTAAATGAAAATCCATAATCAACTCACAACAGTAGTGCAGCTTCCTGTAGGAAGGGAGATTACCTTCCAGTGTCTCTCCTTGTAGCATTTAGTAGCATTGTATACAAGGTAACGCAGCTTTGATCCCTTGAAGTGAGTCTTCAAGTTCTTGAACATATTTTGGTTGTAAAGCGGAGGAATAAATGTCATTGTATACAAACTATTTCTTGAACATCTTAAACATAAGTGTTTAAAGAACAACAAGATTTGAAAGGATATTGTAAGACTTAGAAGGCGGTATCTTTTGAAATATTGGGTAAACCTCATCCAATGACTCTTGGAGACCTTTTTGTAAATTCTGAGATAAAGGTTAGCTTCCCAACGGGATGATCTTCAATTAGTGGCTTCAGCTCTTTCATGAATAAGTGCCAATTTTCCCCACATTCATTTCTTACCACCTTTATGGCTAAAGTCACTATCCCATTCTGTCCATCTAAAGCGTGGTGACATTAGACATCCACCATGTTTTCCAGTCAAGTGGCAGGCATCAAACCCAATGAATGGTCTACCACCATCCTTCCATCCTTGGAATTGGTGCTTGCAAATGCAATCATCATAGACTCAAAGCAGTTGTCCTGTTGTAACAAAACATACAATCATAAACATAAGTCAACATATGAGTTTATGTTGTTATACATAATAACTTAGTAAAGTTAGATGGAAACTTACCTTCCAAAAGTGTAATTTGTAACATAACCAGGATTAGTTGCTTCTACCATATCACAAAAGGCTAGCACCAGGCTATAAGATTCATCATAACTACCATTGAGTCTTTCTAAAGTCATAGTTCTTGCTATCCAAGCAACATGATATGGAACATTGGTATTGTGAGTAGTAAACAATTGATCTTTGAGTGCATATGGCAGTGAGTCTTTGCATCTCCATTCTTTATCTTGTCATACAAATACTCAAAGAACAAATTCAGCATTATTTGCTCTATTCTGGTCTTGAGTTGAGTAGAACATGTATGCTTTAAGTTGAATCTCCTCACGGTAAAAGTTGGTTCACCACTTGTAATACTTGCCAAGATAAAGAACTTGCATCCTTGAGATTTGTTTAACTGTGCATATAACTTTTATCCTTTCATTGTCATTGGGCTTAAGCTTTTCTTGGAATCTCTTCTTAATGGAATAACCTCGGGTGATTCTTGAACTACGACTTTGTCCATAAAGCGCATTCCCACAAATATTGTGTGACATCAACCTCAACAATTTATTCCCATCAGCATCGAAACAACTCTCCATTAACATCTGCATCAACATCTTCTCCATACACTTGCTCAAATTGATTGTACCATGGATGTTGTTTGATGGTCACTTCATTACCACACTCAATGGGTCCTTGGACTTCGTTACACCTACATACACATAAGGCATTGTGTTATTAGTTCTTTATACACAAAAAAATGTATAATTATTAAAGTCATAGACAATTTCTTAAGCCATACACATAAGGACTCGCATTTTAAGTTAGACAATTACCTTCTTACCATCGATTGAGCTTGAACTGTGATCATCACTATTGTAATCCTCATTACCCTCGGTATCATAAGGAACAATTGCTTTTCCTTTAGGATCTTCCTTCTCACCTTCCCCGCTCCACACCACTTGCTTGTGCTTCATTGGTTTGCATTCATATAATGTTGTGGATGTGAAAGTTTCAACCCATTGGTGGTCCTTAAAGTAATTGTTCACAAATTCACGGTACACCAATCCCCATATCTTGAAGATTTAAAGCTGGACTTCTAGGATCATCTAGTGGATGACGGACATCTTGACATCATTAACTAGTCGAGATGTTCTCATACTCGGCTCGGCTTGTCTTGTTTGACACTAAATACAACATTGTCATAATCATCATCATCCACATTCACATACTCATCCACATTCTCAAATAACCTCTTCCTGCCAATAATCATTGTCTTTGCATCAATGATTTCTTGAGTAGCCTCGGACTCCTTCTGACCAAATGTGGTGATGTAATGCATTTTAGACTTCTTCTTAGGTGTGGCAAACATCTACGGATCAAATCTGACTGGTGAATTAGCATAGTTAATGCATGTTACTGAACTACTTCTAACTCTGGATGGTGTTGAGTCTTTCTTGTAATTTATCCCTGAGTTCTCAGCACATCCATCACCAGGAGGCACAATCCTGTCACTTACATTCGCACCATAAGTTCACATACCCATCCTGACAATACCCTTATCCCACATATCATACCAATGAAAATCATTAACCATATACTACGGCTTATCATTACCAATCCAAATTACCTCAACCTTCCTAATTGGTGCTAACTCAAAAGCTGCATGAACTCTATCACAAAATGCCTTCAACCCTCCGTAATTAACATCCACATTTTCAAAATACTTCACCTTATTAGTCCAAAACCATTCTACCCTAAAACTCCTAGTTGGGTACTTCACATACTTCCTGCATAAAATTGAACACCCAATGAGTGAATAATTACCATTTAGTAACTTAACATTTCAAAATCTCACTAATTTAACAAATCACTATAACCAAAAAAAAAGTTCCAGTTCAGAAACATTAGGGTTTATGAAGAAAATTGAATCACAAATCTAATCCACAAAGATTCAAAGAGAACCCCATAATTTCTAGCATAAATATAGGGTTTATCGGTAAAAAAATCCCAAAACCCTAATCTAAAAAAAAATTGGGTTTCTGAATCGAGTTGTAAATCTACAAAATCAGTATAGAGAGGAAGGGTATTTGCCTCGTGATGTTTGTAAACATCTTGATGGCGGAAACTAACACTGATTATTAGAATTTGAGGCAGCTCTGATGTGAAGAACTCTGTAAACTCATATTTCACTTTAGAACTTTAGTATACGGAGATGAGAGCAAATGATATTTACAAAATTTGAAAAGAGGCAGCTCGATCTATAACGTTCATGATTTCGTATCATCTTCTCCACTTCTTGAGAAGAAGATACCTAACAGAGGCGTTCACAAATGAGATGGGAAATGTGTGTCTCGTATTTGTGTTAGGGTTTGCTTTGATCGATGATCCAGCGTCCCACAATTTTTAGAGATTTATTTCTTGACCGCATACGTGCAAGTCATTTGATCGAGGGTAATTAGGTAACTCGTATGATTCGACAACCCGATCATCGATCCCATGTGCAAATGACATGACTGAGGGGTAATCCGGTAACTTCATGGGCCAACAAACGTCTGACACGTGACATAACCGAACCGTTTCATCTCTAGTGACCATTTTGTTTTTTCTTTGTAACAGTAGGATCAATTTGTGAACCGGAAATTGAAAGTGGGACTGTTTTTGTAAATACCCATTAATTAAACCTGGCTAAATTGGGGCCTATGCCACTTAATTGGGGCATATGGATTTTTTCATCCACCCCATAAAGAATGATAAGGGGTGTCTAAATTTGATGAAACTACCATTTTACCCTCTATCAAATATTAATACTACTAATTTGTCCCCATCAAATCCTAATCATAAAATTGAAAACTAAAATCAAAATCAAAATCATAAAACTAAAATCATAAAATTTAAAAACTAAAATCAAAATCAAATCATAAAACTAGAATCATAAAATTAAAAACTAAAATCAAAATCAAATTCATTTCATCTCCACTTCCAACCGATTTTTCTTTTTTCAACCTCAATCAATCCTATAAACTAGGTTTTAGCAACATAAAATTGCTCAAAATTGAAAATTTTGAAATCAAATTTTCAGGTTTATCAGAAATCGATTAACGTTAATGTATATGTGATCCGATTGCAAATAAAGCAGTTTATGTTCATGCCCACAAAGACCGATTGTACTTGATATGTTTTCTGGTTCGAGAAATTTGAACCAGAATCGGATAACATTAGCACTTATAAAAACCGATTGTTGATGTATAATGTTAGAATCGGATTTTATATGTGTGTCGAGTAAACCGATTGTTGTTCTCAATTTTTCTGTATCTTTTTTTTGTTAGAATCGGATTACATGAGCATTCTTATAAACCGATTCCTGTTGTGCAATTTCATACTCGATTTCATTTCGATTACAAATGAAAAATAAAATAGTTTCATATGATTTTACCCAATTTGAAAACGAGTATAAAGTTATACTCGAATCTAAAGAGAGTATAACTTCATGCTAATTGAAATCAAGTATAACATCTTAAACGATCTGAAATTGAGGTATGAAGTCATACTCATTCTTAACTCAGTATAAAATGAATTTTGATTTTTATTTGATGTTTAACAACATATAATTCATGTAATAAAAAAAAAAATTTACCCACAATCGGTTTATGTTCATTCCATATAAAGCGATTGGATAATCGATTGATACCAATGAAAACATATACCGAATTCCGAGTTGGTGTTCTTCAAAAATTTCAAAAATTTCAAAATTTTTCATGTTGGATGATTCATTAACACACGTTAATTTCACATCTAACACTATATTTTACCACTAATCACCGAATTAACACTAATTAATTAGGGGGTAAATTTGTCATTAAAAAATATTTGGTTAAGAGGCTTTTCATTTTACTTCAAAATGTCTCTATTTTGTCACGTAGTGATAGGCCCCAATTAATCCTTATAGGCCCCAATTTAGCCAGGTAATTAAATACCCCTAGATTTGACACCCAACAAATATACCCTTATACAATAATAAATATACCCCTATCATTTAAGAACCTTATCCATTAAAATATAGATTACCTTAATACCCTTACTTACATAAAAATATTTTTGTTTTATTTCAAAATAAAATTGCTTTTTCTCTATCAACTTCACCGCCACCATTCCACTACCGCCATTCCACCACCACCAGCACCGCCACCACCACCACCACTCCGCCACCGCCACCACTCCATCACCTTCAACACTACGCCGCAACCGCCACTCTGCTGCCAAAATTTGGTATCAACAACTAAAGTTGATCCAAAATTATCAAAAATAATTTTACTAGTACATATTAAAGTTTTTTTGTATCAACAAAGGAAGTTGATCCCAATGAATGGAGTCAACATCCAAAGTTGATCCCAAAAATCCGGTATTAACAACCAAAGTTGGTCAACTTTATTTGTTTAAAAAATAACTGAAAAATACTCCCAATTTTTTTGGGTCAACAATGGAAGTTGATCCCAGTGAATGGAGTCACAAACAAAGTTGATCCCAAAATCTGGTGTGAACAATTGAAGTTGATCCCAAAATCTGGTGTCAACAACAAAAGTTGATCAATTTCTTTTGTTGACACAATAAGTGAAAAAATACTCCAACTTTTTTGTGTCAACAATGACAGTTGATCCCAGTGAATGGGTCAACAACTAAAGTTGATCCCAAAATATGGTGTCAAAAACTATAGTTGATCCCAAAAATTGATGTACTAAAATTATGAACCTGACGTGAATTGATAAGCACGTAGGTGTTACATTTTATACCCATATTTATATTAGCTAGGACTCCATATTTTGACTAATAATATTATTTTAGTGCTTTTGTAGAAAGTACAAGTGAATTCGATCATTGGAGTAAAAATAGCTAAACCGGAAGCTATATTGGACATTTGCGACTGACGGCACCAGAAGGGACTAAACTTAATTAATTAATTATTGGCTGCCTTGTTAGCCAGTAATGCACTTGTACCACCCATCTATTTTACGTGCAGAAAAATAATAAAGTGGAACAAAATTCTTTTGTTTCCACTCGAGCACATTACAAAAGTGTTGTTGAGTTAAGGCAATTAGTGGACGACGTGGATGAATCTTCACCACAGTTCATTTGTGGTATATTTTGAATATCAAGCAGGTCCAGTTCATATCATTTCTCCAAACAGTGTCTATCACCAGTTCTTGCCGGCGGAGCCCAGGGGCGGAGGCAGCCCTATGCAAGGGGTTGCAAATTGCACCCCTTAATTTTCAAAATCTCTGCTAGGTGCATTCTTTTCGAAGCCTAAAAGGAAAAAAACAACATCCATGTTTGCACCCCTAAAAGTCAGACCAAAAGCAACTTGTTAACTTGCTTTTTCCGACTATTCTTCAAACAGTATTCACATGAGAACCATTTACATTTCTAATTCCCTAAAGACCAAACGCAAGTGTCCCTGATGATGTGATTACGTTCTTCTTCTGATTATAGCACCAGATTTGGAGCTTAGGTTGTGTTGCTAGTGCTTCTGATCGTTATAGTTTAGTAAATTAGGTCATCGGGCCATGTATTTATGTGCTCAATTTAATTTTGCTATTCATTTTATGTTGCCGGCAAAAATTTTTTTTTGCACCCCCTCTCTCAATTTCCTGGCTCCGCCCCTGGCGGAGCCTGAAATCTTACAGAGAAACATTGAAGATGCATGAGATAAATCAGTCAAGGAAGAAAGGAAGGTGCTATAACCGGTGGACAGAAAACAGAAAATGGGATTGATTATTGGCGTCGGTCGTGTGCTTTATTATCGCTCATAACAGTTGAGTATTTCTTGGCATTTGGTTGATGTTTCACAGCAGGAACAATGCATTTGGCATTTATGGTTCGTTTGTGGTCTAGTGCCGAGTTTTGTAAGAGTTGTTCAGGTAGAAGACGACCCAGTGCTACTTCCATGGATGCCGTTTGTTCGAGACAGGGAGATGTGTATACAATACTGGTCGATGTAATGGAAGATAATAGGTGGAGAAAGGTGTCGTAGCTATTTAGGGAATCAAAACTGGTGCTGTAGTTCCATGGTTTGAACCATGCAGACGGTGGTACTAAAATTCAGAACCTGCAGTTGCTGGTGGTTGCTGTTGGCTGTACTCGTTGTCTGTGGGACTGAAACTTGCAAATAAAAACAGAAGAAGCTGAGAAGAACGGTGTTGGGTGACGATGGCAGGATGGCTTGACTGAACGGTGGAGGAAAGAGCTTGGCTGGCAGTAAGGGTATGAGCTTGTTATTCGAGTACATGGAAGGCGTTTTACACGGACAGAAAGTAGAAACTGGAGTTAGTGGTGCTGTGACCGTGGTGAATAAAGGTAAAGGTGGAGTTAGTTCTGTTTCGATTTGAAAACGAGGGTGGGTGATTCAATTGGGCTGGACTGGGCCCATTAGAGATAGAGATTTCGCTAGGTCTTTTGGCGACTCCTGGACAACATATATGAAGATAATCGAACAGAAACTAGAGGAGAGACCGGTTTGGAGGCTACTGAGCCTACGAACAGAAGCAAAAAAAAAAAGTCGATGGCCAGAGAGCTTGAGAAGACAAAACATGGAAAGAAGAAGATGATCGATTGCTGGCGGCAATAACGCTTTAATTTATTTTTCTCTTTCAATTCATTTTAATGGGTTTTAAGAAATTCATATTGTCTTGCTAGACTTTTATGTAACTAGGCTTTATGGTGGAAACTACTGAACCATTTTTTGCCTGGCACTTTTAGGGGCGACCCCGAAAGAATTAGGGGCGACACTAAAAGACAAAAAACCCAAACGTAAATCTAATTACCCCTTATCTTCGATTTTTCGAAATGGCCATTATGCCCTTATATAATTCCAGAGCCAACACCATAATCTGTAGAACATGCACCTAATAGGTTAAATTAAAATATACCTACCGATTGTTTGTAGATACTAAGCCAATAATCGCTTTTTATATTACAGAGCTTATCCAACTTGTAAGACTACCGATTATAAGGAGCCCCATATTCAAATTTCTTGCCAAATTCCATTGGTTTTGAGAAAGTGAGCCAACCATAACCACTTTGCTTGAGTCAGGATTTAGTGTAATCAAACCTAATATGTTACATAAACTACCGATTATAAGTTGCCCCAAAATGAGTTTTTCTATAATCCTTCACGTAATGAATTTTGAAATATGCCATAATCGGTAGGGTATATAATTATATAGCCCACCGATTATAACGAGCCCGATCCAACCTTGCCATATTTCATGGGTTTTGAGTGCACACCCAGCCTTAACCACTTTTTCATATGGATGCAGCCATAACGAGTTAAAATATATTACAAACCCATCCGATTATGGGTTTTAAAAATGAGTTTTTTTAAAATCATTCATGTGATGAATTTTGAAATCTACCATAATCGGTAGAGTTAACAACTTAAAAACCTACGATTATAAGGAGCCAGCATCGAACCCTTGCCAAATTCCATAAGTTTTGAGTACAGAGTCCGGCATAACCATGTGGTTCGTGATTTGGATGCAGCCATAATCGGGGAGTTCAATATATTACTGCACCCTCCGATTATGGTGTTGTTTGGTTCTGAAACCATAGTTGTTTTTTAGTATAATAATGGACATTAACGAAACCACAACATCCGATTTACAGAATATTCTGTAGTAAATGCGCTCACTCATCATCCGATTATGGTGTTGATTGATTCTGAGAGAACAAATTTTTTTTACTTATAACGGTCGGAAGGAACATTACAAATAAACCAACCGATTATTGTTATTCTGGAAGTTAAGGTGCACATTTACCTTCGATGTGGTGTTGTTTGAATCCCCAGGAAGACGAGTTTTCTTTACACATGATAATCGGAGAGCAAAGTATATTAGCAATCCTCCGATTACGATAAAATATTTTGCACAATCCCAGAATCCAGAGGTTAATAACGTATAACCCTACCGATTCGGCTAAAATTGAACATCCCTGAGAATCCGGTAGGTTAATATATAAACCTATCTTCCGATTGTGTTCCAAAATTCAACACTTTCATGTCTCTTTCATGTGATTCGCTTGCGAGTCATCGTTAAATGCATAAAATGTAAAATAACAAGTTTTAATCCATAAACATAACGAAACAACTAATATTCCGACACAATCTTTGAAAACGACATAATCCGACATAACCAACATAAACAAAGTTATCCATAAAGTTAACGAAAAACACGAGGAGTTTACAACACCGAGAGTTCACTTGTTCCTATTTGCTTTGACTTTGCGATTTTTATTAGCTCTACGACTTGACCAAGATCATCATGGGTTTCATCAACTTGAGTGCTTGATGAAGCCCGAGTTCTTTTGTTCACCTTGGTTACAGGTTTCTTTTGCAATTTTTCCCCGAACCGAGATGCATACTCCTGCATTTGTCAACGTTGTCAATCAACTGTTTGGGTCTTTTATCTTCTCAATTGAAACAGCTTTCCGGCCTTTATACAATCGCTGCACCATTTCGACAAACGCTTTGAACTCGTTCATTGTTTTTAAACATAGCATACCATCAAACAAGTTATTACTCTATTTTGACCCATAATATTAAACTAAATTAACAAAACAATACGTACCAATCTATCAAAACCCGCAGGCTTCTCTTTGAGGATACTCTTGTACGAAGCTGGCTTTGCTTTAAGATCACGGATTACACGAACATGAGAAACATTGCGTACCAATCCATGTAGTTGGGAGCATTTTTCAAAACCTTGTTGGCTGCCCTTCCTTGGTTGATCAAGTAATGCGCCCTTCTATCCCAATGGAATTGACAGATGGTGAACCCTTGTGAACCACCGTGATAGAATCTTTATCGACTTGCATTGCTCCAACCAAAGTGAAATTGCCATGGATTTCCTCCTTTGGTATACCTTGTACAAACCGTGTTGTCGCATCACCCTGAGGCATTGTACATCACATATCCCGTGGGGTGCCACAACGGTCCAAAATAAAGTGCCAAATCTGACCGACCCGCGATATGTCCAAAGAGCTCTGGTCTTCCTTGTATGGATCAAAGCATACGTCTTGGGCTTTAAGTGAGTCCAAAATCTCCTCAAACGAATCAACCGATGCTCCTTCGTCCTAGAATGTTTGTCATCGAAGACGTACTTTCTTCCTATAGGGTCACCTTTCTCCCACGGGGTTTTCAATGGCCAATCCCAAGATAAAGGAAGTGGACGTAGATCCAAGTCTATAATGTCATTTTTGCAAGTATTAGGAAATTGATTCTTCAATAGTATAAAAAAAAAAAATAACCAAGTATGTGGAGTTAATAAACAATACCCGTAGCTAGACTCAACGCCTCCCGCCACTTGCTAATTCCAACCCTCGACGCCTTTCTCAACTCTTCCATCAACCACGCATGGCATGCCGTGCCCCAAGAGTACTCATGCACTTTATCGAGAGGATCCGGAAGTTGTAAAAGGTTGGCGTCGACCCGATTTCCACCGGGTATTGGGGAAAATGACACATCCCAATACACATAGGAGATATGCGGTGGCCGCGTGGTTGACTTTGCTCGTCCGAACAAAAGTTCCTTTCTCTTTTTTCCTTGGTGCCTTTGAACATATCCATCGTAGTACCCATGTTGAACTTTGCTCTAGTTCTATACTTCATGCATCTTTTGAACTCGCTTGTTGATGTTTCTTCATCCCAACCCAAACACCTCTTAGTCGATCATAAAGATTCCCTCCATTCCAACCGCTTAGTGAACCCACTAACACCCTTGCCATGGACTAGGAGTTTAAGAATCAAGCCAACATCATCTCTGGGGTTATCGTCATCTCCCCAAACCAAGCATATGGAAGGTGTCGGTCTCGTGATAAAGTCTCTCCACAAACGCAATATAGCCACCTCGGTCATGTTCCAACATTGAGTTCTCAAAGATTGCCAACCCTCATTCGCAATAATGGTCTTGAACCTTTCACATTCACCCTCCAAAGGCCAATCTAGCATTTTTGTTGGTGCGGCGGTACGCTTGAGTAAACGAACCGCATCGGAATGATACTATTAAACACATGACAAGTTAAAAATAAAATTAGAATAACCTAAAACTACAACCCTTAAAAGTATTACGGAGAAAAACATAATAAGTTAATAAAATGGATACGATCATTACCTTAGTTTCATATATTTCTTCGCGCCCAGATTCTTTTGTACCCAAATAACAATTGTCCTCCATCCGTGAAGCCCAAGGATTACACCTTCGAATATCCTTCACCTTCAGTTCATCTCGACAAGGTGTTTCGCTTTCTTCGAGGAGGATTTTCTTTTTCAGCTTGTCCTACTTCTTCGCTTGTTCAATTTCTGGTTGTGATGGTGGAGCACTTGGTTGAACAGCTTCTTGATTGGTTGTGATAGAGAAGCACTTGGTTGAACACCTTCTTGGATTGGTTGTGATTGAGAGGCACTTGGTTGAACACCTTCTTAGATTGGTTGTGATTGAGAGGCACTTGGTTGAACACCCGATTGAACCGGTTCGATTGAGGGGCACTAGGTTGAACAGCCTTCTTGGCTTGCTTGTTGAGTTCCAACTTGACCACTTGGGCTGCCAAGTAGATCCTAGCTCTCCTTGTACTAGGCTGTCGTGGTTCGACGCCTATCCTTCCTTGCACTAGCCGAGACAATTGAATCTTGGATGTTTTTACTCGCCTATCCCTAAACAACAACAAAAAGTACAACAAAGTTATGAAACTAAATATTCGGTTAGTTGATTTAACAAATTGCCTCCGATTATTCACAATCGTAAGTATCGTTAACCTAAAGCTACCGAATACGTATAATCGGAAACAAAATAAACTTTTTGTGTTCGAATATGTTTATCTACACACAACAATCGGAACCTAAAGTTCAACATAACCCTCCGAATTCACACACCCAAGCCTAACAAAACTAATGTCTACCGAATATGCGTCTCTTTGTATCCAAACAAATCAAGTTGTTAGCCTAAACAATCGGAAAGATATTACGTAATATTTCACCCGATTATTGCGTCTCTAATACTTGTTCTTCCCTAGTTTATTCGGAAGGATAAATCACAATTAGCTTCCGATTATGATTGAATTAGGCCTCGCAATGAAAACGTTATATAATCGGTAGGATACCTAAATTTTTAACACCCGAATATGACAAATTTTCTCGTGAAATGAAGAGTTCGACCACAATCTAAGTTTATAACAATACCTAACCTACCGATTCGGGGTAATAACCGAAACCCTAAAAATAAACATGGATTCGTCCAATTGAAACAATATAAACCAAATTAATGGTAGAATCTTACCTAATCGGCGCCATTTGAAGTTGCCCGAGAGTTTGGCTATCGCACGCGCTACTTCATCGTCTTCGTGTTCTTCGGGTTCGTGAGTTAAAACCTCTTTATTACGGGCATGCAATCCAATATTCGATCCTCACCGCGCACAACGTTTTTGGTTCGAGCTTTCTTACGCCCGTTTCTTTCATCTTTATAGAAAATAATAAGACGATGATTCGATTCGACGATGAACGATGTATAGCGAGGAGAGGGGGAGAGTTTTCCTCTCTGCAATCGGAAGGAAAGAGGAGAAGAGGAGTTGAAGTTGAAGTTGAAAAGAAAATGAAATGAATTTGAATTTAGGTCGACTTTGGTTTTATCTCATCAACGGTTATTAATCGGTAGGTAATACCACCTCATTAGCTACCGATTGTTGAGTAGCCCAAAATCGTAGAAATGGTTACTTATAACCTACCGATTATTGGAAGCCCCAAATTGAGCATTGGCCAAATTCCTAGGTTTTGAGGGGTGCAGAGTCGACCATAACCATGTGGTTCGTGATTTGGATTTAGCCATAATCGGAAGCCAAGTAGGTTACCCAACCTCCCGATTATAGGTTGCCCCAAAATGAGTTTTTTGTAAAATCATTCATTGTAGGAAATTTGAAATCTCTACACCATAATCGGTAGTCTACTCAACTTAATAAACTACCGATTGTAAGGAGCCCCAGATCGAACCCTGCTAATCCATAGGTTAAGAGGGTACAAGGCCAGGCCTAACCATGTGGTTCGTGATTTGGATGTAGCCATAATCGTACCAAGATAGGTTCCAAAACCTACCGATTATAGGTTGCCCCTAAATGAGTTTTTCTAAAATCCTTATTTCCACACCCGCCTAAAATTGAACCAAAACATTTGAAGTCACTCATTTTATTGAATCGAAAAAAAACATACATGTAGTTGAAATAAAATAGAAGTAAAACACATAAAATTGTTCAATACATCGCCTAGGGATTCTCTATGAGTTTAATTATATCGGGGCGAATTGCCATTCAACTTCTCTCCAAGAGAGTGTAGCATTCCTCGTGCGTAAAACTCATGACCGTACCTTAACCCGTATTGGCTCCGACCCAAAGTATACCGGAAAAACAATTTTTAAAATAAGTTAGCGTTGTTGAATAATCATAACCAAATAAAGAATTTTATAAGAGGCCTATTGATTCACAAACTTACTCTACTCATTCTGGTCTTCGTTTGGCATAGGCTGGGCCACGAGCTTTCAATTCGTTTCAAGCCAGCACGCATTCATTGTATAAATATGCGTACCTTTCCCTTATTTCGGGAGCGTCCTCCTATAACGATTTCCGCTTAGTGCTTTAAAAACCTTAAACACCCGTTTCCACCAAGCATTGGTGTTTTGATGATCCCCAAAGTAAGGCCCTCTTGTTGGGTCTTCCATCGATCACCCATTGCTTCCTCAACGGAGTGCTTTGTGAGAGTGGTGTGTGTGCTCGACAATAGCAACATCTTCTATATTATTGAACGGAGTTGTAGCCATTTTTGGTGATTCAAAGTGATGGGTGACTGATTTAGGAAGATTGAATGTGATGGGTGAATAAGTTTGGTAGAGATAGGTCTATATTTATAGCAAAAAAGTACCTTAACGGCTAGTTTTTTTAAAAAAAAGCAGTTACTTCAACATAATCGGAGGTTTGTCAATATGTATTATCTACCGATTGTGTTTGGTTTTCGAGGCACGGCTTAGTTTATTTTGAACGAACTAGCCGTTGGAGTATAATCGGTAGTCGATCAACAATTAAAACTTCCGATTTTCATAAAATTTTTGCAGGTAGTTGGAGTATAATCGGTAGATAATAACCTACCGATTATACAGCTGCCCCAAATTTAGTTTTTGCGTAATTGTCATTTTTTTTCTAATTTGGGAACTAGAATAATTCGGTAGTTAATAAGGCTTCCGATTATAGCTTGCCCCTAAATTTCTTTCTTGGCGAAATCACCAATTTTGGGAATTTATGAGCTACTATAATCGGTAGTCTCGTGAGGTTATTTCCTTCCGATTGTCATAGAAGCCGATGTAGTTTGGCACAAAATCGATAATAATCGGTAGTATAACATAGTTACTAAGCTTCCGATTGCGTTGTTATAATCGGGAACAAAATAGCTTCCGATTGTGTAAGGGCATTAACGTATTCTCCGCGTTTTGGACATCCCTTAACGGTGTATATGGGTTGGGAATAAAAAAGTCGCCCCTAATTCTTTCGGGGTCGCCCCTAAAAGTGCAAGGATTTTTTGGGCACCATGGTTTTTTTTGGGGGACCATGGTCTTATTAGGCCACCTTCCCTATAGTTATAAGGGGTGTCCTAAAGTGTGGAAATGACTAACCTACCCTTAACCTAATTTAATTTAAAACTAACCTAATAACCACCTCTCTCTATATATATATAACCACCACCTCCTCCCACCGCCGCCCACCACCACCACCACCTCCGACTACCACCGAGAGAAAAATTTCAATTTTTGGTAACTAATCATACGAATCACTAATAAATTTGGGAAAGTTCTTCTGTGTAACTAATCATTACTAATCATACTAATCATTACTAATCATTAAGTTTCGGTTCTTGGTAATAAATTTGGGAACGAACTTTAGTTCGGTTTGATCGTAACAACTCTTAATTTTTTTTTGTAACCGAACTATATAGTTCGGTTTGATCGGAAGGAAAATTTTTAATTTTTTTTAACCGAACTTCTTACTGGTAACTAATCATTATTAATCATTAAGTTCGGTTCTTGGTAATAAATTTGGGAAACCGAACTTTAAGTTCGGTTTGGTCCTAAAAAGTCGTAAATTTTTTTTTTAACCGAACTATATGGTTCGGTTTGATCGCAAGGAAAATTTTCAATTTTTTTTAACCGAACTTCTTACTGGTAACTAATCATTACTAATCATACTAATTATTACTAATCTTACTAATCATATTAATCATTACTAATCATTAAGTTCGGTTCTTGGTAATAAATTTGGGAAACCGAACTTTAAGTTCGGTTTGGTCCTAAAAAGTCTTAAATTTTTTTTTTTTGTAACCGAACTATATGGTTTGGTTTGATCGCAAGGAAAATTTTCAATTTTTTTAACCGAACTTCTTACTGGAAACTAATCATTACTAATCATACTAATCATTACTAATCATTAAGTTCGGTTCTTGGTAATAAATTTGGGAAACCAAACTTTAAGTTCGGTTTGGTCCTAAAAAGTCTTAAATTTTTTTTTGTAACCGAACTATATGGTTCGGTTTGATCGCAAGGAAAATTTTCAATTTTTTTTAACGGAACTTCTTACTGGTAACTAATCATTACTAATCATACTAATCATTAAGTTCGGTTCTTGGTAATAAATTTGGGAAACCGAACTTTAAGTTCGGTTTGGTCGTAAAAAGTCTTAAATTTTTTTATGTGAAAATTTTCAATTTTTTATAACCGAACTTCTTACTGATAACTAATCATTACTAATCATACTAATCATTACTAATCATTAAGTTCGGTCCTTGGTAATAAATTTGGAAAGTCTTAAAAAAATTTAACCGAACTATATAGTTCGGTTTGATAAAGGAAAATTTTCAATTTTGTAACCGAACTTCTTATCGGCAACTAATCATTACTAATCATACTAATCATTAACTAAATTTTTGTAATAGAGTAACTAATTATTACTAATCATACTAATTACTAATCATTAACTAATAACTAATTAATCATTAAACAAAACATTTAATTAAGGAGGGTAAGTTTTGTATTAAGAAAAATATTTAGATAAGGGGTGACTTAGGATTACTTGTAATGTCTTTCCTAAAATAGAATCATGGTCCCCACAAAAAAAGCATGGTCCCCAAAAAATGGTTCAAACTACTTGGGGTATTAGGCTATTTGATTTGAATAATTGAGCAAAGACCATTATGATTTGAATAGATCAGTTTTTGATATTGTTTATTGATTAATCAAAATATGAGTTGTTGCTTCACCGGTTTTGTAAACCTTTGTGCGTAATTGTTAGGATAACAAATATATTTGTCTACTTATTTGATATTCCATGCTTGGGTTAAATTGTTTGATGGGGTATTCTTAGAATAGCCGGGTATTATATGTGAACCTATATTTAGTTTCGTATAATTTTCTCACTAATGCAATTTGATGGTGCATGCTTGGGTTTAGCCTTTTGATGTGCCATGCTTAAGTTGTCCCATTGATATTTGCGACTCTATACATATAATAGGTGGTGTCGATCAGAAGGAAGAATAAATAAATATTCAAGAGTTGTGTTTCATTTCAGTAATCGAATAGATATAGTGGTGGATACCATAAACCCTGGTTACCGCCTCTCTCTGCGAATTCACTTTATTAGTTTACCTTAGTTTTACTATTTCATTTTCAATTCTAAAAATTCAAAAATTCTTGTTAGTCAATTAGGAATACTGGTTATTGATATTTTCATTGCTCCTCCGTGGGAACGAATCCGTACTTGCCTCTCGTCTACTAGTTAGGGCCGTGCGTGCGGTTATTATATATAGGCATCTCCGGATCCTATCAATTTTTGGCGCCGTTGCCGGGGAGCGGTTGTGGAATATTGTAATTAGTATTTTTGATTTTGTAAATAGTTAGGTTTTTATTCTATTTATTTTCATTCTTTTGTATAGTTTTTCTATTTTTATTTTTATGATTTCTTTTTCTTTTTGACTATATCTGTGTGTTAGAATTTTATTTCAGGTACCTTTTTGAGGATGCCAAGAGCTTCTCAGGAGACGTCATCTAAGATGACACTTGGTGAATACATGTATGGGTCACGGCATAAAGAAGTTCTTGCTTATAATCGTCTCAGATATGGAACTTGGAATCCACGTAATTTCGCTATGGGTGGTTATTCAGATGAGTATCAACCCCAATACCATGAGGGTGAAACTGAACTAGACAATAGAAGTGATTTTAGGAATTATGATACCCATATAATATCTGAATCTATTGTATCTTACTTAACTCATGATCATTTAACTGATTATTTGTCTATTCAAAAGGACGAGAGTTGTGTTAGAGACGCCATTTATTCAGATAATGATGATTTAGAAGAACATGTTTATACAGAAGATACTATTGTTGATTCTAACGACTTAGAGACAGTAGATGTTCATAATGAGGTACCTTCTAGTCATTCGAATAGTGAGATTCTAGTTGCAGATAATGATGAGTCGATTCATGATATTGTTGTCCCATTGAGCTCCTCTTTCGCTGATCCATCTTGTGATTTTATGAATGCTGATATGAATGTTGAACATATTTATATTGGTCAGATAACTTGTACCGATGATTTTGAGCCTTTATCTGTTTGTTTAGCACACTTTTCTTATTCGGATGACCCGATGCTTATTGATATTGTCAATGCATTGAGTCTTCCAATAGATAATCAAGGTAACTCAACAACGGAAGTTATTTACGCGGACTTAGAACCAGACTTAAGAGTTACTAATTTTGAAAAACTTGAATCACTAGATGCATGTTTAAACCATTGTGCCGATGATTTTGTGCCTTTTTATGTTGTCAATGCATTGATTCCTATGATTTCTAGTGAAGATAATGTGTCGACCGAACGTATTTTTTGGCGATTTAGAACCCGATTTAGAGTGCTTCTAGAATAGAAAGCTGTCAAACAATCTGAACTTGTTGTTTATGGGAGTGATTTACTTATCCCGACCATACATTATTTGAGTATCACTTACAATTTCCTATTGGGAATGAATTTACACATCTTTTTGGAGATTTATAGTGTTTCAGGTTCATTTTGGCGGTTGACCTGATTTGTTGGACTGATCCCCAACTTTTCGGACTTTATATATATGCTTTGTTGCTTACTTTGGTGCAACCTCACATTGTTTGAGGTTATTTATGTGCGGAAGCAGAGATACGAAGATTATGCTTTATGGGAGTCAACCCATACGATTTCGCTTCATGGGAGTCAACCGATCAGATTTGTTTTCTTTCCTCTATCTGTTATTTGTTTACTTTTGCGTATCATTTTAGGAATTTCCCATCTTAATTTCTACGTTGGATGACTCAATTACATTTAGGACAATGTAATGCTTAAGTGTGGGGAGAGTGGCATTTTCGTTAGGCTTTAAAAAAAAAAAAAAAAAAATTAGAGTATTTTCTATGACGGTTGATTAGCGGGTCTTTCTGTCTAGCTGTTTAGCAGACATCTCTCGATCTTGTTGTTTAGCGGATTCGTCTCGCTGTTTAGCAGACTTCACTCTTTATCCAGCTGTTTAGCGGATATATTATTTGTTCTGCTCAAGGACTAGCAAAATATAAGTGTGGGGGTGTTGATAAGCACGTAGGTGTTACATTTATACCCATATTTATATTAACTAGGACTCCATATTTTGACTAATAATATTATTTTAGTGCTTTTGTAGAAAGTACAAGTGAATTCGATCATTGGAGTAAAAGTAGCTAAACCAGAAGCTATATTGGACATTTGCGACTGACGGCACTAAAAGGGACTAAACTTAATTAATTAATTATGAGGAGGGATCCCCTCACACTTTTATTATCACACTATCTCACACATTAAGCGTTATATTTGTGAAAAAAAACCAAATCATAACGGATTTGAAGTTAATATTTTGGAGATATGTTCCACTTACCAAGTTCTACATAACTACCAAAAATGAGCGTATTCAGAGACATATAACACCACCATCTACTACTTTGAAAATGAGCCGTTGAAAATCAACGAATTTCTGGCCGTCGAAATTAAGACCGGTAGATTATGAGGTTTCATATTTCGGAATGTACTCATTTTTGTAGGCATGTAGAACTTGGTAAGATAACATATCCCCAAGATATTGGCTTCAAACCAAACTGTTACGGTTTAGTTTTTATTCGCGAAATGACGCCCAACGTGTGAGATATTGCGATAATAAAAGTGTGAGGGGATCCTCCCTCATTAATTATTGGCTGCCTTGTTAGATAGTAATGCACTTGTACCACCCATACATTTTACGTGCAGAAAAATAATAAAGTGGAACAAAATTCCTTTGTTTCCACTCGAGCACATTACAAAAGTGTTGTTGAGTTAAGGCAATTAGTGGACGACGTGGATGAATCTTCACCACAGTTCATTTGTGGTATATTTTGAATATCAAGCAGGTCCAGTTCATATCATTTCTCCAAACAGTGGCTATCACCAGTTCTTGCCGGAGGAGCCTGAAATCTTACAGAGAAACATTGAAGATGCATGGGATAAATCAGTCAAGGAAGAAAGGAAGGTGCTGTAACCGGTGGACAGAAAACAGAAAATGGGATTGATTAATGGCGTCAGTTGTGTGCTTTATTATCGCTCATAAAAGTTGAGTATTTCTTGGCATTTGGTTGATGTTTCACAGCAGCAACAATGAGATTTATGGTTCGTTTGTGGTCTAGTGCCGAGTTTTGTAAGAGTTGTTCAAGTGAAGACGACCCAGTGCTGCTTCCATGGTTGTCGTGGTTGAGTTCGAGAGACAGGGAGATGTGTATACAATACTGGTCGATGTAATGGAAGATAATAGGTGGAGAAAGGTGCCGTAGCTATTTAGGGAATCGAAACTGGTGATGTAGTTCCATGGTTTGAGCCATGCAGACGGTGGGTACCTAAATTCAGAACTGCAGTTGCTGGTGGTTGCTGTTGGCTGTACTCGTTGTCTGTGAGACTGAAACTTGCAAATAAAAACAGAAGAAGCTGAGAAGAATGGTGTTGGGTGACGATGGCAGTGATGGCTTGACTTAACGGTGGAGGAAAGAGCTTGGCTGGCAGTAAGGGTATGAGCTTGTTATTCGAGTACATGGAAGTGTTTTACACGGACAGAAAGTAGAAACTGGAGTTAGTGGTGCTGTGACCGTGGTGAATAAAGGTAAAGGTGGAGTTAGTTCTGTTGTTCGATTTGAAAACGAGGGTGGGTGATTCAATTGGGCTGGACTGGGCCCATTAGAGATAGAGATTTCGCTAGGTCTTTTGGCGACTCCTGGACAACATATATGAAGACAATCGAACAAAAACTAGAGGATAGACCGGTTTGGAGGCTACTGAGCCGACGAACAGAAGCAAAAAAAAAGGCGATGGCCTGAGAGCTTGAGAAGACAAAACAAAGGGAAGAAGAAGAGGATCGATTGTTGGCGGCAATAACGATTTAATTTATTTTTCTCTTTCAATTCATTTTAATGGGTTTTAAGAAATTCATATTGTCTAGCTAGAATTTTATGTAACTATGGTTTATGGTGGAAACTACTTGGGGTATTAGGCTATTTGATTTGAATAATTGAGCAAAGACCATTATGATTTGAATAGATCAGTTTTTGATATTGTTTATTGATTAATCAAAATATGAGTTGTTGCTTCACCGGTTTTGTAAACCTTTGTGCGTAATTGTTAGGATAACAAATATATTTGTCTTCTTATTTGATATACCATGCTTGGGTTAAATTGTTTGATGGGGTATTCTTAGAATAGCCGGGTATTATTTGTGAACCTATATTTAGTTTCGTATAATTTTCTCACTAATGCAATTTGATGGTGCATGCTTGGGTTTAGCCTTTTGATGTGCCATGCTTAGGGTGTCCCAGTGATATTTGCGACTCTATACATATAATAGGTGGTGTCGATAGAACGAAGAATAAATAAATATTCAAGAGTTGTGTTTCATTTCAGTAATCGAATAGATATAGTGGTGGATACCATAAACCCTGGTTACCGTCTCTCTCTGCGAATTCACTTTATTAGTTTACCTTAGTTTTACTATTTCATTTTCAATTCTAAAAATTCAAAAATTCTGGTTAGTGAATTAGGAATACTGGTTATTGATATTTTCACCGCTCCTCGTGGGAACGACCCGTACTTGCCTCTGTCTACTAGTTAGATGCCAGTGCGATTGCGGTTATTATATATAGGCATCTCCGGATCCTATCATGTATCGAACACACATCTTCTGACGTGGAGTCAGGTGTGTTACCATTACACCACAAGTTCGTCAAAAAATAACTACCTCAATGTTTTTGCAATTCAACTCACACTATTCAATCAGATGATATTGTTAAATCATACATGTAGTTATGGTTTGAAACTAAAATTTGGAATCAACAAATCATAGAGATATGGAGTCACGCACCTTTGGGATATCCCATACATCTTTTCTCCAACCCATTTATGCATTCCATGCTCAACTGCAAAACACCAACAACATCAATCTCTATTCAAACTCTTGCTGCTAACTCAATTTCATTATCTCAGCACCACCAGTTTACAGTTCAACTCCATTTCATGCAATACCAGACCACCAGTTGCAGTTGCATTAAAAAACTTAGCAGCAATAACTACCCTAACCATTTCAGTTTCACTGTAACATCCTTCAATATGTTCTGTAGCTTCTTGACCCCAACAATATGTTTAGTAGCAGCAACTCATAGATAACTGCAATCAGCTACCAGCTGCAACTGCGTCAGTATATCCAACATCTTCTCAGCATATTCAGACTACCATCACCAATTCCTTACATGCAACAGTCTTTCTCACTCTACTTGAATTCCAAAAACCTTCATGCTCAACTCATCTGAAATCAACCAACACCAAGCAAACACCACTCACTTATGTTTCATACATAAACAAATAATACCTCATTCTTCCAAAACTACCAACTCCTTCAGTCAAACTCAGAGCAGCTTCAGAACCATGGTAGCATCACATCCATCAGTTCACAGCTCAACCTCCAGCACCATAACCTCAAATTCAGCTCACCTGCAATACCAATAGTAGCATCAATTTCTTTGCTCTGTAACTGCAATCAGAAAATTCGAGTATAACCCTATAATAATCAATTCCAGTAACAAGCCAATTCATTATCAACACCAAATCAAAGATGAATTTTCAGAATATAAACACTAACAAGCAAAATAAATATCAAAAACAAATCAAATAATAAATTGAAAGGAAACCAACAGAAATCATCACCGGTGAAGATTTGAAAAAAATAATCAGATAGATATTATCGAAGATTAGATTGAGACTAGTTGAATCGATATCAAAATCACAAGAAATGTAAACTAGTTTCCAGATCTGAAACTAGAATCGATTCTTCAGGTACATTGTTATTATCGATTTCATACTGAAACGGTGGTGATAGCAGTGGTGGTGGCGATTGCTGAAAGATAATTTCCAGATCTGAAATTGATTTTTTTTTAATTGATTTTCCATTGTATTCTCCATCCGTAGTGGTGGTAGGTTGTAATGGTGGTGGAAGTGGCACTGGTGTTGGTGTTGGATGTGATGGCGACGGAGATGGTGGTGGTAGCGATGGAGACGAAGGTGTTATGGGTTTCGATAACATTTTCTCTTTTCTCTGAATATTTGAAGAGACAGAACCGAAGATTAAAGGAGGAAGGGTAAATGTGGAAAGAAAAAAAAAACCATTAATCTGATGGGCCTGTAATTGGAGAGGCGCATTTTTATTGTCCCATAAGGGTATTTGTGAAACCATCGAAAAGTAAGGGCAATTATATAATTCCCACAAGAAAAAAACTCAATTTGCCAAGCTAAGATGGATGGGCAAATGAGTTCACCCACTATGCCACTTGGTAAAATTTTATTATTTTGTATCTAGCAGCAGTATCCCATCCCATGTATTAGTAAGACAACCTACGCAATGAATTTTTTCCGTTTCATGCTCACCCACATGGATCGCTCGGAGCATGTGATAATTATTCTATTTCGATGGGTCAAGTGATCGTCCGAACAAGAATGAGGAAATAAAAAATATATAAACTTTTAGGGCTATACGGACTCGAACCGTAGACCTTCTCGATAAAAAAGATCAAACTTTCAATTATCGAGATGATTCGAACTGTTCCAAAGACCCAATACGCATTTTTTTTTTCATGGGGCTCTTTCATCAAATGATATAAATATTAGATAGTCGTCCGCCATACTTTTTCTTTAAAAAAAGATAACAAGATGGCCCCACGTGCTCTGATTCATTGTTTAGATTATGATCAAGGAGCAATACCAAAGTGTTTCAAACAAGAGTTTTCTTGACGTAGGTCTGCCTCCGGCCTAGATCAAATTAAGTTAAATGGAGTCCCTATCGCTCTGTTAGCTCATAGAGTCAAATATGCAACTTCATTCACCTTAAAGTTCATAGTACGAAAATACATTTTTTTTGAGGTCCTCATACTCATTATCCCTAGCATTGAATGGGTTGTGTATTCACCTTATCAATTATTAGATCAATGATGGGTTCTTTTTGGAGCCTAAATTGGCACCCAAAGTGGACCGAACCAAATATTTATCAGGCTATTGTTCCCTCGAATATATGGAGTAAGACACCGATGTATCAATAAGATTCATTTTGATGATTGCATGATGTACTCCCCTGAAAAACATTGGCACGGGTGTAAACGAGTAACTCTACCAACTGACCTATATCCCTTGTGATTGATTTTTTATCATGGAAATATATTCTGGTCAAGATGAAGCTTCTAAGATCCAACACGAAAGCTTATGATATATTTTTTTCCAAGAATCGGTATTGCTTAGAAATAAGATTGCATCTATAATCTATCGGTATGACAACCCCTTTTCTTTCTCTTTATGATGATAAATGACCTACTTAACCCAGTGGTTAGAGTATCACTTTCATACGGCGGAGTCATTGGTTCAAATCCAATAGTAGGTAGAACTTATTAGATACCAGAGTAATTAGTATCTAATAAGTTTTTCTACCCACCGTCCCTTTTATTTTAGTTGCATATGAAATTCCATGACAATTGATTCGACTCAATCCACAGAACCAAAATATAGTGTATAAACAAAAGGGTTGTGATGTTGCCTACCAATTAAAAGGCCTGCTCAGGAAGACCATCTAATTCTCTAGAAAGGATCAGTTGAAACCCCCTAATGGTTTCTGCTAGACCAACATATTTCCCCGGAGAGCCGGTAAATACTTTTGTAACGTTATGAAGTTTGCTCAACTCTTTGCGCAATTTCATAATGTTCTTCACCTATGATGCGAGGTTGGAGCATAGTTGACGTACTATCAATAGGATCTATTGCTAGATAAATACCTTTTGATGCTAGTCTTCTTGATAGTATGGTAGTAGCATCTAAATTTGCAAATGTTGTGACAGGGGTAGGGTCAGTCAAATCGTTCGCAGGTACATAAACTTCTTGAATAGAAGTTATGGACCCTTCTTTTGTAGAAGTAATTCTTGCTTGAAAAGTACCCCATTTATGTACTAAGTATAGGTTGATAACCCACCTCATAAGGCATTATGCCTAAAAAACCAGATACTTCAGATCCTGCTTGGACAAATCGGAAAATATTGTCGATAAATATAAGGACATCTTGTTCATTAATATCTCGGAAATATTCTGCCATGGTTAGGGCAGTCAAACCAACTCTCATACGAGTTCCCGGCGGTTTATTCATATGACCATAGGCTAGAGCTGCATTTGATTCTGCAAGATTTTGTTCATTAATTAATACTCCAGAGACTTTCATTTCAATGTAATGATCATTCCCCTCACGTGTATGCTCACCCACTCCGCCAAATACGGATACGCCTCAAGGAGCTTTGGCAATGTTTTTGATCAATTCCATGATAATTACTATTTTACCCACTATAGCCTCCCCGAATAGTCATATTTTCCCCCACGTCTATAAGGAGCTAAACGATCGACTACTTTGATCCCTGTTTCAAAAATAGATAATTTTGTATCTAATTGATAAAGGCAAACCTAGACTATGAATAAGAGAATTGTGCGAGTATCTAGATGACCTAAATTATCAACATGCTCTCCAAGAACATTGAAATTTCGTCAGAGAGTAGCCCCACCAACCGGAACTCTTAGAGCACCTCCATTGTCAATAACCTCCATTCCTCTCTTCAGATTATCTGTAGCACTCATAGCTACATCTTTCACTCAATTATTTCCTAATAATTGATGTACCTCACAAGTGACCTCGTCAAGATTTCGGCCCTTAACTCTGTTACTACAGGACAGGCATACACAAATATTTTGTTGTCTAAAATAAACAGTGGTGCTACTATTGAGCTTCCTGGGATGCCGGGGAGTGGTCATTCATCTTCATCAGACAGTGTCACAATCACATATGGGTCACTGTTTCCACTGATGATGTTCCGCAGATTATGTCAGGTGATTCATAGTTGCCTGAAATTACACTGTTACCTGACAACACGTTGTCAAATGTATTACCTCTTGCTTTGGATGAGGTACACATACATGATAATTTAGTTGTGAATGATGGTTTAGATGTTCGATATAGTTCTCGTTTAAGGGTTCATAATACTCGGTTACATGATTATGTACACTACAAGAAAATTGGACTTTAGCGACTACCAGGAATCGGTTGGTACAAGGCCGTTTTGAGTGGTTGGAGCTCTGTAACAGCCGACATGGCAACGAATATGCTGTGTGGGTAAAGGCTTATTTGCTAAAGGTTTATACCAACAAATTTTTTGGTACAAATATCTTTCAACTTCAATGAAGTGACTCGAGCCCGTGTTGGCACAAATTTTTAGTAAGCATTGGTTCTAGTTGGTAGAAAATATAAAGTTTGTTGGTGAAATATATAACCCACAAAAATATCTGTTGTTAAAGACTTGTACATTTTGGTAGATGCGGTCAACTATAAACGATGTCATGTGGATAAAGTATTTAACCCACTGAATTTTGTTGCTATATGCATTTCGGCTTGAGGGTAAAGGATTCTACCCGCTAAATGTTTGGTTGGTTGAGTGTTTTATCCACGTAATCTTCGTTGGTTTATGTGTTTACCCGCTATATATATATTTTCTTGGCTGTTGGTTGAGGGTTATGGGAACTAAAATCCCAGCTGCTCAAGGATTCCAGTCACAGAATAATCAGTCGGTGAAGTATTGTAATTACTTAATGTGGGTTAAGCTAGTACAAACTGAGTTGCTCAAGTGTTTCACCGTTACCAGCTGAGCTGCTTAAGGTGTTGATAAAGTATTATTCAGTAATAAAATAATAAACCAAAACAACTTCAGAATTTCTTTTATTCAGATATTTGCTTTTATTCATTATTTTCAATCACTACAATTAGAACATATTTAAACAATGATACATTACAAAGAATTCACACAAGTACTCAGCAAGTTAACCTTGCAATCGCACCATATGGATGTTTTGAAATGGCCACCCAAATAAGAAAGCAATTGATCGCAAGAACCGCATCAATTCGACACTTTCAAGCCTTTTTGAAACCAAGGGACTTCAAGCATGAACTTTTTGTCCTTGTTTACCTTCTTTAGACCTTCAACATCCATTTGATGGATGATCTTATGAGCCTCGTAACCCAAAGTAACGAAACAAATTATTTAGTTCTCATAAAAATGCTTCCTCAAAAAATGCAAAATCACAAGGGCCAAATGCTTACATTCCATGCAAAACAATTTGAGTATTTTCAAAGATTGAACTTATGTGCATATTTCGTGTCCATGCATCATTAAAATTGATACACGCACAACATTGCACCACCGGTTAAACGTCATTGACCAGTGTGAACATTAATATATGAATTACAAATTCGGGATTAAATCTAATGTAATTTCCCCAAATTCTGAAAACGTAATCAAAATTGTAAGAAGTTACCAAGTAAATTAGAGGAGTGAGTACCGTCTTCATCTCGATTTCTTGGCTTTGTTGCCCACTCGTCTTTTCACTACTTGACGACTCTTGGTCCGATTCACTTTTCTTACTGGAGCCGCCATACAAACCATGATTTACGTGTTCCTCTCCAGTTCATTCAAATCTAAACTACCCGAAAAGGAAACAACAATGAAACATAAGTCGACTATTTGTACCTGAAAAGAGAGTTGTTATAGACTTGAAAGAATTTAATAGGTGTTTGATGTAACAAAAGTTTAAGGTTATGAATTATCATCAAAACCTACTACATTCGTATCTAGTGAAATATTTCCCCAATGATCCACGAAAAGATAACTACAACTAAAAACATAAAAAAGCCTTCCATCCGTTTAAACCTTCAATGTAATTACTTAGTTTGAGTAAAATGTAAACTACCTCGCTTGCTTTGTTTTATGTTCTGCTCATCTTCCTGTCGAGCTGTGTGCTCCCTCATGAGAGCATCAGCCAACACCACCTCTACACGTAAAATTCCTCCAAGAACCCAAGTTTGAGACAAGTGGACGCCCTCCTCGGTAAGGCAAATGACACAGTAAGAGTCCCTTCTTAAACCCTGTAAGTATAACTCACTCGCATTAACAACTTCCTCATGAAATTTAAGTTCAACAAATTGAAGGGACACTACAAAATTTTTTTTTGGATTTATCTGCATATACCTCAAATTAAAATTCAGAGAAGATATGAAGGAGTCCATAAACCCAAGTGGCTCCAGGTAGTTCAAGAAATCATGCTCTGGGCGAGCCAATGGAAGAGTGACCTGTATCTTCCGTAAAAATCCAGCCTCTCCTGTAAAACAATCTGATTCAAATTGATCATTAGATACTCAATTCCAAAGGAACAATTCGTCAAACTACTAAGTAACAACATCAAGACAGCAGACCCATTCACAGTAGTTTCACTTTGTTTCCCTCATTCTAGATGTTAGCAGTTCTTGGATGCATCTATGAAAGTACAGATACTCGCTCAAAACAAGAAAACTGTTCCGTAGGCTACCAAATGGATCGCTAGGGGGTATGAGACTACAAGAGTGCTCCTGTATATTATAATCGTAAAAACCTGCTCCATAGACTACCAAATGGATCACTTGGGAGTATACAAACTTTTGATTCACATATTTACAGGAACCTCATCTGACAGTAGAAAGAATGCACGGGGTTCCATAATAGAGGTCGAATGATCCACATATTTACAAGAAAAACTTTTGATTCCAGTTATCAATTATCTACACAATTCATCAAGGATGCAACACTTGCTATCGAATTATTTAGGTAGCAGATTGCTACTGAATGATTTCAAGTCGCAACAGCCAAAAAAACTTAAGTTTAACCAATTTAAATTACTTTCTTTTGTGCTAAATAGCTATCTGAAGAACTACGATAAAGAGAGAGAGAGAGTGAGTAAGTTACCCAAAATCCTTTTCTTTGGAGGATCTAAAAAGCATTTTCAACGTTCTAAGCTAAGATAACCATCATTATCACTCGGACGCTTCACCGTTGTTGCCTTGTCGACATGTTATCATGCAGAGAGGCCTAGTGGCAAGCCGAACCACCCTTCGGTGTATTTTCTTCAGCATGTGTTTGAACAAATGTAAACCATTAGGACTCTCAACTTGCTGATTTTAAAAATAAACAAACTTGTACACAAGAACGTATCGACAATAAAAATGAGACATGAAAAGAAGGCTAAACACAAACTTGATGGAGTTAAAAGTTCTCATATGGATCCAGTTAGGATGGGTTTGTTTTGTCTCATCTTTTGAAGTAGCTTCTTCTTGATCATAAATGACTTATGGAAAGGCTGAATAACGTAAACCAAATTAAAATTCAATTAGTAAGTAATCAAAGCGGTAATCAAAAGACGAAGATTGATACAGAGAGAAGCAAAAGGAAGAGTAAAGAGACGGAAGAGTCACCATTATCGCTTCTAGTTCAAGTCAACAACATATTGCACCGAGAGAAAGCATTCTTGTTTATTTGATCCTTCCACCGAATACACCGGTTATGCCATCAATCCAATACAAACATTAGGACAATCATATATTTTTCAAACGACAGCAACATAATAGATGATAACTTACTTGTCACATCCTCACACTTAACATCCTATTCCAAAAGAAACAAACAACTTAGTATGAGATTCAACACATACTTGTGAAAGAAAAAGGATGGTGGAGACTGATAACAATGATGGTAATGATTTGCAATAGTACCGTAAACCAAAAATTAACTTTAAGCAAGCATCAATGAATCAAACTAATAGCTAGCTATCATACTAGGAACTAATCAACATATCATGTGAATCAAATGTAACAATGCTCAAAGTTGGTAGCAAACATAAAGTCAAAAAATATTGATCATCAACTGATTTTGTAAGTATCTATGGTCTCACACACATGCATACATAGTATACAACACAGTAATGGTCAGCAACTCTTTGTGCAAAAATACTTTTAAGACTTAATTCTTTTTCCCTTCTCACTTACACATCCAAAACCCAAAAATAATCAGATCAAAAAAAAAAAAAAAACATCCAACAACACTATTGAGGATAAATGGTTCGGCCTCTCGCTAAAGGTCCACCAAGACCTAGTGGTTCACTTCTTGAGAACAAGTAACCCGATCCCGAGCTTCCAAACCTTTCAAGAACTTGGGCATCACCTGTAAAATCGCACAAATTAACCAAAGTAAACCTCATTTGCACTATACGTAAACTTAGTCAAGGTATTTAAAGATGATTTTTACATTTGGTATGTAGACGACGCTTTTACAACTTCAAGAACTCCAATATCAAAACGAACCCTAATTTGTAACCCTAAATCCAATAACAGGTAACCATCTTAGCAAGTTAAGAATATCCCATCAGCAACACCGCAATCAAAACACTTGGATCTTCAATTCTAAAATCGAAGAGAAAAATTTACAAAGAGACGGGGATTAAAGAATTTACCTTCTGTTTTTTTTTCCCATCTCGTGTCGTCGTGATTTGTTGTAGATCAAGAAAATCATCTAAGATTCTCTTCTTTATTACCATCAGATCTTCTTGAATCTTATTGTTAATCAATTGGAGTGGACAGTGATTCAGTGAATGAAGAAGAAAAGACTGTAAGGCGAGTTCCGCCGCTGAGAGAGGAGGGAGAAAGGAAAGGAGGAGGAGAGTGAAACGAAGAAAACGATTAGGGTTAGTTTCTAGTGTGTGGTTCACGTGTGCGTACGTGTGCTAAATTTGGGTAAATTTTGGGACAGGTCATCAATCCGTATGCTGTTGTGTTTATCATTGGGTCAATGCGTAATGAACGGCAAGAGATGGATGAGTGGATGGTGAGCGAGGAACATGGACTAAAAGATGTTTATGTTTGAGTGAGGCAATGACCAGTTGAAAATGTAATGGTTTGTACTCACGATATATTTAGTTCTCGTCAAACCTTTAAACTCATAAGGTTTAGTTACTCATGCATTTCTCAAAACCCATGTAAAATAATAAAGAATAAAATAAATCAAACCCTAGGTTGTAGAAAATCTCCAACTCCAAAGCTCGCCTCCTCCTCCTTTTGTGTGTAAAAACGAATGATAAAAGATAATACCAAGATCCTTATCAAAATCGCTCTTTAATAGGGTTCCACGTATAGAAGTGCCCGTGTACCAAATCCCGGTCGAAATAATATGCCAACTTGCCAAAATCGCTCTTAATACTCAAGTCCAAAATCTAGCCGTGTATTGAATTCCAAAGCAACTAATGGGCCGCACAAAACTGAGAGAAGTCCATCCCAACTCCTGAACTTTTATCGAACAAGGCCCATGGAACCGACAAGCCTAAATTTCTCCTTCACAATTCCCTTTTCATTAAAACTTCACTCTCCTCCCCGAGTTTACGTACAGTTGGAATAACCAAACCGTAACATCACCTGACTTTTGCTACGGTGAAAGACCAAACCGTATCTTCATCTGCGTTTATCTCCGGTGCGAAAACTACACCGTATGTTGCCATGTTGTTACCATATTTAAGTGGAGGAGAGCATGTTAGTCTCGAATACAAGAATCGCTTAGAAGATTTTCAAATTTGACCCATTCTGCAATTTTTAGGTCTTCTTGGAGTTCACTCATTCTTTTAAGTAATTGTTGTTGTCACACATTACTTTTTGTTGTAAATTCAAGGTAAATGTTACATGACAATGGAATCTGTTATGTGATTGTAGTTTTTGTATGAGCAAGAAAACTAGTGCAGGGCGGCTTCAATGGTAGCTTAATAGTTGTGAACAAGTTAAATTTTGGTTTTGCACAATTCGCCGGTATTTTCTGGTAGAATGGAGGAACCGTAATGATTTTACCCTTTAGGTAGAACGCGAAATTGGGGGATATAAAAAGGAATTGGGGGATATAAGAAAAGGACACAAACTGGATCCAGATATCAATTCTGGGGTCACCCCTTATCTAAGTATTTTTTTAAATCCTAATCTACCCCTCACTAATCGTGTTTTAGTGGTTAATAATAATTAGTAAAAATCTTAAGTATTTGTTAGATGATTAGTGTGTATTTGTATTTGGGTGAATGAGATGAAAGTAGAAAGATGGAAAATTTTTTTGAGAGGGAACTTTTTTTGGTGAAAGGGAGGATGATTGTAAAGAGAGAATTGCTGCTAAGAGGTTGAAAATTTGATTTTTTTTCCTTGAATCCACCATTGTTGCAGCTGAAATAGCTCGGTGCCGGCATTGTATTCAACCAAACAACCATGCCGGCATTGATCTTCAAAACCTATTTTTTCTGGTTGTAATCAGTCTACTTCCGGCATAGTTATCTGATTTTCGAGCATGCCGGAACTATTTTCCGTCATGGTGTTTGCTTAAATTTCTATGCCGGAACATGATGAAAAGTATCCAAGAAACTTCAATTTTTTTTTTCACTTGACTACCGGCATTGATAGATTTCTATCGAGCATGCTCGGCACCATTTTCCCGGCATGGTTCTTCACCAATTCGGCATGGTCTTCATCACTTCCCACGATGTAAAAAAATATTCCGTTTTGAGTTTTTCGGTTTTAATCACCCACTTCCGGCACAAGTAGTTAATTTCGAGCATGCCGGCACCGGTTTCCGACATAGTATGTTGCTTAAATTTCTATGCCAGCACATGATGAAAAGTATCCAGGAAACTTCAATTTTTTTTTTCACTTGACTACCGGCATTGATAGATTTCTATTGAGCATGCCGGTACTTAGTTACGGCATTGAATGTTAGTTACCAAGCATGCCGACACCAGTTTCCGGCATGGTCTTCATCAATTCCGGCATGGTCTTCATCAAATCCGGCATGGTCTTCATCACTTGCAGCATGATCTTCATCACTTCCGAATTAAAAAAAAAAATTCGTTTCCAAAGTGAGGAGCCGGCAGAGAAGGAGAAGAGAATTTGAAAAAGAGTAAGGAGAGTTTAGAATTTGAAAGGGAATTGGGAATATTTGGGTTTCAAAGCTCTAACCCTGAAAGTGATTAATAAGAAGTGGAGATGGAAATGGGGGATATGATTTTGTTTTTTGATGTTAAGTTTTTTAATTTTTATTTTGAGGGAAGGGTATTTTAGTATTTTCATACCCAAAAGTCACCCTTAGCAGACACCATGGGTTGGGAGAAGTAATCAATATCCCCCAATTTCGCGTTCTTTAGGTATATCTTCATTAATAAACCATGTTCAGCAAATTATGTCATGCGATCCATTTCCCTTGCTAATAGAAATGATTAGAAATAGATATGGCAAGCTCGACATTGTACACTTTCCAATATCCTTTAAATGCTAGCTGATTTAGGTTAATGCGAGAGCTAAGGCGGAACATATATATGTATTTGCTGTAAATTTGTTCCTAATATCTTTGTTTTTCCATCAAAAGGTATAGGCATCTCGGGCAGTTTGCTCCATTTGGAGGAGAGAAAACAGCAACACAACTTCCTAGTGATTGGGTTTCCATTGGTCACAGTTCACAGTGGCTCTGATACTCTGTTTATGCCAGGTCAATTTTTTTTCTCCTGCTTCGTAAGTTTACAACAGAGTAACTATGAACCAGCATAAAAGTGGTAGAAGAATATTTGAATGTGCAACACATGAAACACATGATTGATAACAAAAGATGCCATCTTTATGTCGCCGCGTCGTTATGTTTGAAAGATTATTATCCTTTGTTCATCTGGTGTCATTGTAGTTCACTGAGTGTATATTTTATTTTTGTTTTTGTGAATCCAGCAAACAAGTCAGTTGGCGTACAATGATGTTTGTGGTGTGTGATTGGGGCAGGCGATTCATTTTTGGAAGAGACTCCAGCCGTATCCGAGGAAATCACACATATTTCATCATGGAACAATTTTGGGGTGTATGTAGTCGGGAAAAAACAGAAAATGGGTCATTTGTCCAAAAAAATTTAAAACACGGTTCAAATGGACGAGTAAAAAATTTTATGGGTGAAATGGACAAAAAAAAATAGCAAGGATGAAACCGGATTCATCCCCGGCTTAAACTTAAAAATAGCAAGGATGAAACCGGATGCATCCCGTGTAAAATAAAAATAAGAAAAAATATTTGAAAATGGACAGGATGAAACTGGTTACATCCTGCCTATTTTTAAATTTTTGTCCATTTAAACAGTATCTAAATCTGACTGTCCTTTTCACCCAAGAAATTTTGATTTTGGTCTTTTTAACCAATTTTGTGAAAAAACATTTGTTCTGCTTTCCTATTTCAGTTTGTACTTTTCATAAATTTTTCTCATCTTTTTTGGCTTACCTTAGAGATGGCTGTCAAGTAATTCACATTTTGCTTACAGAAGTGGCTCATTTTATCCTTTCATCATTCTGATGAGCACAAAACTAATACAATAATACTTACAATTTAGTTAGAGATGGAAGGTTCGCCATAACTATTACTGTTGTTACGGAATCAACTCTTCTTCAATTGTGTAAGCTTACATACTGAAAAAGCATCATATGTTATAATCATGTACCCATAGGACTAGAGCTATAAAATATGATGCTTGATAAACTTATTACTTCCTTAGTGTCCATAAAATATGTTTGGGTAACGTGAGAATTTTAATGTTTGAGCTTAATTCTTTTGATCGGTAGGATAGGACCGGGTCAATGGAAAATAGTTAGAAGTAAGGATGAAGACAGGTTTTGAATTTTTTTTCAATTTCTTATGGACACAGTAGACATATTATAAATGCACATGCACCTTGGATAAATTGGTCTCTAACTTCTTTATATCTTTTCCTTCTATTCAAATTAGATCTTTATATATTTCTACAAAGTCATCTAGTGATTAGTGCTAACTCAAGTTTTTTCGACGATTCAGGGATAGTTTTGGTTTATCGGTTCTGAAAATTAACACTCTTATCAAGGCAAACTGTTTTACCTGGTTTTTATTATTATTTTATATTAGATGTTATTGTTATTCTTTTGTTTTTTAAAATGTCATGGAATAGTTGATCATATCTTTGTAGTTGTTTCATGATTATGAGAACAGGGATAAGAGTGGGGTTGATAAGGACCCTGCTTCTTCAGAGTATGAGGAATCCAAACATTTTTGACAGTGTATTATCTAGAACCATAAGCTTTCTTCACTGCATTTTGTTTTGTAAAGCGACCTCCTACATCCAGAGCCGTAGAATTATGATCTTACTACACGAATCCAAAGTAATGTTTTCTGCCTAATTAGTACAAACGAATATGCATAGTTTTTTTACCTATATTCATAAGATTACAGTTTCTTATATACCACTAAACATATTCCCCTTGCTGCAACATATAGAAAGACGATGTCATAATTTTTAAGTTAGATTCTGGATTAACATCATGGACTAAGTGATATTTGTTGACACATTCTTTATTTTAGTTGTCATGACGCACATTTGCATTATCGTTAGCCAAATAGCTTGCCAACCATTTTATGAATTAAGGAAATTTTGAAATTTGTGTACTGGTTTTGTAGTATTCTGAGTTTCTTGTTTGTTTTTTTTCTGCCATGGATTGAATTTATGGGTACCTAGGTGTATTCACTTGAATGCATTGATGGATATTTTTACTTTTTTTTAATCCATAGGTGTATGTGAGAGAAAATAGTTGGTTGAATTGTTGTCCCTAAGATTTTGTATCTTTTTAATGGTTTAGACCACATGTTATATTTGAAGGGATAAGAAATTAGGCCTCTATGAATGTTGTACATAGGGATATTTTCTTGTGTTATCTGACATTGATATCAAATTTGATGTTTATATTTTGCAAGTTAATTTCATTGAGAGATACTATGTTCAAGGCTATGTTGGAAGATATATGACAATTAACCTAGGAAGTAAGAAATCCATCTGTGATAATTGAAGTTCAAGTATTTTGTTTTTGTATATTCAATTTAAATTTCTCCTGAAACTTGTATCAGACTCAAAATGGTTCAGTTTTTAGTTCTTATTTCCTTTTGTTGAATGCAATCAATCAGACAACCATGTAGTACTTGTGTTGTTTTCTTTTTAATGAATAGTTGTTCTTTTGAAATTGCCATAGTGTATATTGTTTATTTCCACCACTTGTTATTCAATGCCTAGCAGCCAACCAAGACGATGTCGCTTTTTTTAATAGCTACAAAGTGAAATTGATCTCCGAAAATGATACAGGAGCAACACCCACGCATGAAAGTCGTGGCTAATAACCACATACTTGTGCAATCCGACTAATTATTAGCCACTACAGTAGCCGTGGTAAATGCTCTAACATTATTAGCTACGCCTGAAAAACCGTGGCTAGCATCGTGGCAAATAGTATTAGCCACCGGACAATTTGTTACGGTAGCCCCGCCGTCGCAAGTTATCTTTTGCCATGGATTATTGGTTAACTGCCACGGTTCTTTGGCGTCATTAAAATTCATTATTTTTGTAGTGTATATATGCAACTTCCTCCAGGTTATATATTCGACTACTTCTCCGGGAAAAATGTTTCGTCTTCATAAATCTTTGTATGGTCTTCATCAAGCTCCACGAAAATATTGGTTTGATAAGTTTGCCGGTGGCCTTAAGTCTTTAGGGTTTGTACAGTGTTATGCTGACTACTCTCAGTTTACTCTACGACGAGGTGAGAACTCCATTCATGTACTTGTTTAGCTTTGATTATTGTTAGGAATAATTCCACTGCTATTGCCGCTTTTAAATCATATTTAGTCCGGTGTTTTCATATGAAAGACTTGGGTAATCTCAAGTATTTTTTTGGTATTGAAATGTCTCGAGGGGTTGATGGTTTGTTTTTATCTCAACAAAAATATACGTTGGATATACTTTCTAAAACTGGCCTTCTTGGAGCCAAACCAGCTTCTTCACCTATTGATCAACATCATCATTTAACTCTTAAATGATGGACCTTTATATTCTAATTCATCTCAGTATCGTCGGCCTATTGGATGGTTGATTTACTTGACTATTATGTGTCCTGAATTGTGTTACTCGGTGCATGTATTAGCATAATTAATTTAGTCTCCCCGGGTTGCTCATTGGGAAGCTTCTCTCCGAGTACTTCGTTATCTAAAAGGACATTTTGGTAAAGGGATTATTTTATGCAAGGATAGTACTCTTCAACTCACTGCTTATTGCGACTCTGATTGGACCTCATTCTCTCTTAGTCGTCATTCGCTTACTGTTTACTTTAATTTTTGGGGGGGCTCACCTATATCTTGGAAGACAAAGAAGCAACATACGGTATCTCGTTCTTCTGATGAGGCTAAGTACCGTTCCATGGCTCATATATACTTGTAGTGAGATCACATGGATAAAGAAATTATTAAAATCTCTTAGTGTGTTCCACTCTCAGCCTATGCGACTTTATTGTGATAGTCAATCTGCTCTTCATATTGCTGCTAATCCTATTTTACACGAGCGCACCAAACATATTGAGATTGATTGTCATTATGTACGCGACCAAATTGATCAGTCTGGTACTATTATCACTTCTCATGTTCGGAAAACTGTTTGACTTGTAGATATTTTCGCTAAAGCACTTAGAAGTCCTCAGTTTAATTTTCTTCTTCGCAAGTTGCGCTTTCGTGATCTCCATGCTTCAATTTGAGGAGGAGTATTAGGAGATACGTATATATAATTGAATATATGATATCATGTATATAAAGTTAGGTATCCTGTTAGTTAGGAAATATATTATTTTTAGGAGATCTGATAGCAAAAATTAGTTATGTGTATCTCCCATTTAGTCACAGGGAAAACTTGTTTGTTATTAAGCTTTTTGATAATAAGAAACTTTCATTTCTCTACCTTGTCATTTCATAAGATTACAAGTAGCAAGCCCTTACATCAAAGATCAAAATAAAATTAGAAATGTCAAATAAACAAAAATACCAAGAAGAGAAAGATCAGAGAATTGTTAAAGTATCCAAATTGTGTATTCGAAGAAGACCATTGACCAGAGATGGAATGGTCTTAGGAATACTCTTCAACCATTTAGATATTTTTCTTCGTTAAGAAGATAGGCTCCCACAAAGAGGGAGTAAATTTCCCAATAAAGATATCAGTTAAACAAACCTTAGTTCTTCGTATTTCAGAGTCCATCGAAAAAATCTTCAATCAACATAAACCCACTTATAAAATCTACCAACAACATGAAGGTTCAAGGAGACGAAGAAGGGCCAATAAACAACATGGAAAAACCTGTATCCGACAAGGAATCCATTAAAAAGAACCATAAAATAAAAAAATACATGAAGTAAAGAAGTAAAAGAGACAAACTAAAGAAACTAAACCTAAATTTAGAAAGCTAGTAAAGAAAGATCTCCTTCTAGGAGAAAATCTGAGCTCGCTGAATTTCGCGTGAATCTGATCGGAGTAGAAGACACGTATCATATAAAGTAGAAGGGAAACGATGGAGAAGTTTAACAAGTATAATTATTTGATGGCCATTTGCAAGCAATCAACAACTTCATTTGCCTCTCGATATAGATGAATAAAAAAAATACTCATGAACTTTACCTCTAGTATATGTTTGTATCTTAATTAAACAGTTCTTTGTAACCTCCATGCATGCACGAATACTGCGACCCTTGCTTCGAAGAGTTGGATGGTCTAAGTTGAATTACTTTCGACCGCCAACTTTTAAACACCCATAGCAACACCTATTTTGAAGCATGCACTCCATTAATCTTTTTGATCTTTGCATGATATTCTATTAGCTAATAAAAAGAACGTAACGAAGATGATTTATTCAAACAAATTTTCGTCATGTGGCATCATGTATGTGCAAATTACACTGGTGTGACTATAGTATTATCCTTATCAAGGATAAAAATTAAATCAAAATATAAAAAAAATAAAATAAATCAATATATCAACAATTATCATATGGTATCAGAGCACCACAATTTAAAGCGTATGTATAATATTCTCCTTATCAAGGATAAAAATTTAAATCAAAAAATCAATATATCAGCAATTATCATATGATAAAAACGTAAATCAAAATATAAAAAATAAAAAATAAATCAATATATCATATGGTATGAGAGCGTAGGATTCAACACAAATTTAAAATCATGAAGCCTCACTCCGATATCACATAAGAATGACTGATATATTGTTTCTGAACTCTTAAATTTTAGTTCCTTTTTATTAGTAGACTCGGTTCCGACATTTTAAACAATGTGGGACAATAAAAAATCGCACCAAACAGACAATAGGGCATAGCGGTCCTTGAGGTGAGCCCAAGCCCATATTCCTTAAAATTCAAGAAAAAGACCTTTGAAAATTGAAACAAAATATTTACACGTTTTGCAATGCTTTAAAAAAAATGGCACAAAATACGTTTTGGAGTGGCACAAAATTTTTCTCTTATACTAGAAAAGTAGAAAGGTGTCCGGAAAAAAACATCGAAAAGGTAAAATCTATTAAAATATTTCTGACGAGGGTAAAATTCCGACGGGGGTTTATTTTGGCTTTTAACCATCGTTGCACAGTTGACGCGTCGTCCACCTTAACTCGTCTAGCATGAAGTCCACTTATGAACCACCTCTCCCTGTGACGCCCCCTATATAAGTCACGCAAACATATCCTGTGTCCCACATTCATCACCGTCCTAACGATCCATCTGATCACCATCCTGACGATCCCACATTCCAAACATTCTTTGAATTGGAATGTATGAATCAACTATCTTGGTTATCCTTTCAAGCATTATAATGTTATCAATTTTCCAGTAATAACTGTCCATAAGTTTCATAAAGTTTGTTTGGTTGTTTTGTAGGGCATCGAATGTTTGAGGTCTATAACAAACTTACTGATTCTTCTCAAAGGGTTGCTCACTGCTGAAGATGGTGTGTCAAAGATGATTGAAATCTATAATACTCTATAGTTCCAGCCACTATTTCTGTTCTCGAAGAGGTGATTTTCTGCTAAAACTTTTTGGGAAGTCGTAGTTTCTTTATAAAAGAACCATCAATACCTTTCCCAGCAGCCTTACTCTTTGTGTTGTGATCAGTGGAGAACACTTAGCCACCGAAAGCAAATTATGCCTGAAAATTATCCTCGCATATGAAATGAAGGAACCAGAATCTCAAATTGATTTTATTGATAAGAGTTTTTGAATAATGACCGACCCATAATCTGTTCTCATAATCTCAAAGTTACAGATGAGAGACGGCACACAGCTATGTATAGACCAAAACAACAACATGATTGAAAAATCAAATAACAGAACACGAAATCGTAAATGCTTGCAGTAACTATATTAACAAGAGATATCCAAGGAACCAAGTATGGCGTCTGTATGCTCTTGCACCACCTTCCATCCTTCAGTTACGTGTCGTTCCTCTGTCAATGTTTCCTCCACGGCAAACCGAATCATATACACCCCTCCAACAACAGCGTGAGTCATATATATTTGGCCGGACGCATTGACTGATTCCAGCAGTTTTGCATTAATCTCATTTGTTTGTGCTTCAATGTGTTCATTTTCAACTATTTTTTGCTTGAATATCCCGGTTGGTTTAAGTCGAAAACAGACCATGGAAAATGTTCTAGGAACCACAATCTCAAACCTGTTATCCATGCCAATGAGCTCTTGGAATTTCTTAGCCATTTCAACATGACTCCTAAGGAAAGTTCTCAAGTTGGCAATTCCGTACCTGCGGAGTACTAACCAAAGCTTCATAGAGCGAAATCTTTGGCTGAGAGCTGCTTGCCGTTCCTTGTAAACCGTAACTTTTTCTGATTCAGCTGCTTTGTTCAAATACTCTTGATTTGTTGACAATGTCTTAGCAAGGGAATCAAAGTCTTTAACCCATAAACAACAGCAATCTAAAGTAGTCATGAAGAACCACTTGTCAGGATTTAGACTAAACGAGTCTGCCTCCTCCACACCATCAATGAAGTGCCTGAACTCTGGGCAAATACAAGCACTTCCAGCATATGCTGCATCCACATGAACCCAAACACCATATATTTTAGCAACCTCGCTAAGGGGACCAATAGGATCTACTGCTGTTGATGTAATTGTACCGACGGAAGCACATAGAAACAATGGCACTAATCCGGATTTGATATCAGCGAGAATTGTAGATTGAAGCGAATCGGGTGAGAGCCCGAAGTTTGTAGACTTTGAAGTAGCGATAACACGATAGTTCTTTGGGTTTATACCAGCAATTTGAGCAGCTGTTTGTAGGGCACAATGAGTTTGATCAGAAGCATAGACAACTAGCTTGTTAATATTTTGTCTACCAATTTCGTTCAACATTTTATCTCTTGCTGTAGTTAGTGGACATAAAATGGCTTCACAAGTAGTCCCTTGCAGAACACCTCCTCCGCCTGAACTTCCATCTGACGAGAACATAAATGATTTGGGAAGTGTAAGCATTTTAGCGAGCCAATTCATGACAATATTTTCTAACTCAGTTGCAGCTGGTGAAGACTTCCCATTAAATCCGGTTCTAAGCATCTCACCGAGGAACCCAGCAACGGAACCACTAGAAGGATTACAGTTTGGATTCTGCCAATGAGTAAGACCAGGGATAATATCATTTTTGACATCTTGAAGAATGGTTTCAATTGTTTCAGGGTTGTCTGGAGCTGATTTAGGTAATCGTTTACGCAAGTATCCAGGTTTGACTCGACTCTTATTCGGATGACTTTCAACATTTTTGTAGTAATCAGCAAGGAAATCAATGATCATGTGACCTTGCCTTCTGAATTCATCTGGATCAAGTGGGTTTTGTGAAGATATTGACGTGCTTTCAAGGCTATTAGTAATTGGAAGTCTATCCATTACTACTACTTGATGTGATGAGTGAGATAGAAAGAATTGGTGTTGAGATAATGAAGAAGAATAGATGGAGTAAAAAATTTATATAGAAGAGAATATGAAGCACATGATTGCCATGTGCCGGCAACGCGGTTGGCTCCGTAGTACAGTCTATCTGGATCTAAGTAAGATCTGTAGGCAGAATAATATATTTCCCACGCAGTTCATGCTGCTTAATTAGTTTAACTATATAAGAACTACCCTTTCATCACCGATCAAAAAAAGAACTGCCCTTTCATCTGTCTTCATCGAGTCTACTTCATTGTCTCGCATTTCTTCCCCATTTCCTTGTGTTCCTCAGCATTTTTTTTTATATATAAGTTTAGCAGATCTTTGGCAGATAATACGGTCTCCAGATTAGCATTTCGTGTACATGCATTTTTTAACACGTTTTATATAACTATTGTAGTATTATTTTTCTCATCAAGATGGAATCTACTCACCAACCGAACCCATATATATAAACTGGGTGCATTTTTCTCATAGAAATATTTTTTTCTCGATGTTCCAAATTCCAATGCGCCGTCCATAACTCCAGAACGTGGGGTGTTCTTTTATTTTCAGTGAAATGATGATTTCAGATAGTGGGTAGTGGGGTACGGTCTAATGATATGGCAGATAAGTTGAGAGAGACATAATCTGCCAACAAATTACTGGTTTCATATTATTCGAAAACCTTGATGGGATCATATGGCTAATAATTAATCAGTACTTCAGGTGTAAGGATCGCAAATTGCAGGTTACAGTATATATATCACTTGCAACGCGCCCTCTCAAAGCGAAACATAATTAATTTACCACCGTTTCGACAGCCTAACATGCAAATTTTCTATATCAAGCATCACTTAGACATCCCATATCCCATTCTCAAACGGTTGTCATTCATATGTTAGGTGTAATGTTTCACTTTCCATACTGAGTTTTTACCTATATGTTCAATGTTTGATATGACTAATTATGAGTAGCTTAGAGCAACCACAGTCCACGAGTATAACTAAAAATTTGCTCGAAAAACCAAACACTATCGAACGGACTAAAGACCAAATACCATACTAAAACCAAAAACCAAACTATATTTGGTCTTTGGTTTAGTCTTTGGTCGGGCGAAAGTTAAAGGTAAAAAAAAAAAAATTGGGACGCAACTTTAAAGTTGCGCCTGATGATCGGGCGTAACTCAAAGTTACGCCCAAATTAAAAAAAAATGGGACGCAACTTTGAGGTTGTGCCTGAAAAAAAAAAAATAAAAAAAAAATGTGGGGCATAACTTTTAAGTTGCGCCCCACCAAATTTCGTTTTCCCACCGTAGCGTCGCACCACGGAGTAAATCCATTTTTTTCAAATTTTTTTGATTTTTAATCTTTGGTTTTAGTCTCCCCACTGCATTTGCTCTTAGTACCAACCGTTGAGGATAATAGAGATCCTCCATAGACAAGGTCCGCGACCAGTGGGACTCGGTTACAATGAGTCAGAGAGATAAAGCCCACCCAAAATTGTCACCATCTTAAAATGTAGACGATATAAGGACTCGCATTCCTGGCCAAACGTAGTTCCGCCAATTCCTACGATGGGAAAATGAGTCCTCCCATTATGGTATTTGGTAAAATTTTAATATTTTGTATCCAGCAGCAGTACCCCACGTATCAGTAAAACAACCTACGAAATGATTTTTTTTCGTTTCATGCTCACCCACAGGGATCGCTCAGAGAATGTGATAATAGTTAATTAATTATTCTATTACAAACTTTCTCGGTAAAAAAGATCAAACTTTCTATTATTGAAATGATTCCAACTGTTTTAAAGACCCAACATTTTTTTTTTTGCATTGGCTCTTTCATCAATTGATATAAATATCGGATAGTCCGTCATTCTTTTTTTTAAAATAAAGATAACGAGATGGCTCCACGTGCTCTGATTCATTATTTAGATTATGATCTATGAGCCATGCCAAAGTGTTTCAAAGAAGAGTTACCTTGACGTAGGTCTTCCTCTGGCCTAGATCAACTTAAGTTAAATAGAGTCTCTATCGCAGTGCCAGCTCATAGAGTCAAATTTGAAACTTCATACACCTTAAAGTACATAGTACGAAACGACATTTTTTTGAGGTCCTCATACTCATTATCCCTATCATTGAATGGGTTGTGTATTCACCTTATCAATTATCGGATCAATGATGGGTTCTTTTTGGAGCCTAAATTGGCACCCAAAGTGGACCGAACCAAATATTTTTTAGGCTATTGCTCCCTCGAATATATGGAGTAAGACACCTATGTATCAATAAAATCCATTTTGATGATTGCATGATGTACTCCCCTGAAAAACATTGGCGGGTGCAAACGAGTTACTCTACCAACTGACTTATAGCCCTTGTGATAGACAGTTTATCATGGAAATAATTTCTTATCAAGATGAAGCTTCTAAGATCCAACATGATAGCTTATGATCTGTTTCTTGCCAAGAATTGGTATTGCTTAGAAATAAGATTGCATCCATAATTTATCAGCATGACAAGCCCATTTCTTTCTCTTTGTGATGATAAATGACCTACTTAACCTAGTGGTTAGAGTATCACTTTCATACATCGGGAGTCATTGGTTCAAATCCAATAGTAGGTAGAACTTATTAGATACCGGAGTAATTAGTATTTAATAAGTTTTTCTACCCACCCTCACTTTTATTTTAGTTGCATAAGAAATGCCATCACAGTTGATTCGACTCAATCCGCAAAACCAAAATATAGTGTATAAACACAAGGGTTGTGATGTTACCTACCAAATAAAAGGACTGCTTAAGAAGACCATCTAATTCTTCGGAAAGGATCAGTTGAAAACCCTAATGGTTTCTGCTAGACCAACATATTTCCTTGGAGAGCTCGTAAATACTTCTGCTACGAAGAAGGGTTGTGATAGGAAACGCTCAATTTTCGTGCTCTTGCTTTGGTTAAACGATCCTCTTCAAAAAATTCGTCCAACCCAAGGATAGCTATTATATCCTGAAGTTTTTTGAAACGTTGTGAAGTTTGCTCAACTCTTTCCGCAATTTGATAATGTTCTTCACCGACGATGCGAGGTTGGAGCATAGTTGACGTACTATCAATAGGATTTACTTCTATATAGATACCTTTTGAAGCTAGTCTTCTTGATAGTACGGTAGTAGCATCTAAATTTGCAAATGTTGTGGCAGAGGTAGGGTCAGTCAAATCGTCTGCAGGTACATAAACTACTTGAATAGAAGTTATAGGCCCCTCTTTGGTAGAAGTAATTCAAGTACCCCATTTATGTAGAAGGCTATTATTGGGGCGTCACACTCCAATAGAGGGGCTTCAATTGGATTCTTAGTGTCCAAAAAAGTGGTTATGGGATATCCTAACACAAATACAAAATGTCTAGATTACCCTTTAACTAAAATAAAAACTTAAAAACGTAATATTTTTAATTCTAATTCAACAACAACCGATTCAAGCAATCAAGAATCATAATTTCAAACTCCTCAACGACAACCCATGGTGTATGTTAGGTAATAATCGAAAAACCCATCTTTGTTTACTCGTTTTTTGCTTCAAATAGGTTAGATTGAATGAAATTGAAGTAAAATTAGGTTCCAGGTATGTTTCGCTAGTGTTATGTCTAGGTTTAGACGCTTTTCTAGCCGTAACTTTAGTTTATGAAGAACTTACGGCCAAGTTTGGATTAATTCCAACCGTAAATTTTGATTTGCATGTAGTTTACGTCTGTGTTTGGATTAATTCCAACCGTAAATGTTTTTCCAGCCGTAATATCGGATTTCCAACCGTAGAAATAAAATCTAACTCACAGAATATTTATGTCACCGATTTCCACAAGGGAATTAACTCCATTCTTTGACCGTATAAGTATCCGACGTAGTATTTTCATCAACTATCCATAATCTAGAATCTAAAGTTCCTTCTTGGATATTCACCGAATCTAGTAACGTGTTTATGGAGGCAACCTCTCTCATTGTATTTTGAGGATACCTCCTTCGGGACATAAACTTCCATTTGACTCGTTACTCGAGATCTCATACAAACGAGCTACCACACACCCCTTGGTTCTTGAAGCTTCAAAAGTTAATGGAAATATATTGTATAAGATACCATCTCCAATCCAAAGATCTTCCCAAAATCTAGTCTCATTTCCCGCACCGATCTTAAATCTTACATTTTTGTTAAAGTCTTCGAGCTCACCATAAATATTATGCCACAAGATAACTCCCTTTGGCCCTTTAGGTTGAAGAGTTTCCCAACCGGTTGAGGTCTCACCAAATTTTTCCACCATAATCTTTCTCCAAAAAGCTTCCCGAAATTCCTGAGAAAGTATACTTGGGATGGTTTTCCTTGGTGTATAGGTGGAGACTTTAATGAAACTAGAGTTATGTAAGAAAGAATGGGTTGTCGTAGAATTTCAAATTATATGCAACTTTTTGATGATCTTTGTAATGATCTTGAGCTTGTGGATTTGCCTATTTCCGGTGCAAAGTATACTTGGAGTAGACGACCAAATAAGAAGAGTAGAATTGACCGCTTTCTATTCTCCTTAGATTGGGAGGAGCACTTTCCAAATCTCAATTTAAAGCGACATGCAAGACCTTTTTCGGATCACTTTCCTATTGAGTTGTGTTTTATTGTAACGGATTGGGGAGCTTGTCCTTTCCGGTTTCAATTAGCTTGGCTTGAAGATACTAACATAATTTCTTTGATGAAAGAATGGTGGGAATCTTTCCTTTTTGTAGGTTCCGCGAGTGCTTGTTTTTCAAAGAAGTTAAATGCATTTAAAGAGAAATTGAAGGTGTGGAACAAAGATATATTTGGTTGTGTTGATTTGGGCTATGGATATGGCGCTCGAAAAGATGAAAGAGTTGGAAGATATTGATGATGATGAAGCTATAAGCCTCACCGAGGTCGAAGAGGACTTGCTTGTGACGGCGAAAGTGGAGTTTGAAACGGCCCATAGATGTAAAGAAATTTTGATTCGCAGAAAATCAAGAGTCAAAGTGATTCGGGATGGTGATCGAAATACCAAGCATTTTCATCGTTTGTTAAAGAGTCATAGAGCAATTAATAATATTCATAATCTTCGAATCAATGGTAGATGGACCGAGAATAAAGATGAGATTAAAGAGGGTATTGCAAGTCTCTTTGAGGTAGCTTTTAAAGAAGTTTCTAATCATAGACCGAGAATCAAGAACATGTGTCTAAATCGTATTGATGAGATTGCTAGGGATTGGTTGGAGAGACCTTTTGGTGAAGAAGAAGTGAAGAAGGCAATTAAAGACTTAGGTGTGGATAGAGCACCGGGTCCGGATGGTTTTCCTATGAAATTTTACATTGTTGGATGGGATTTCTTAAAAGAGGACTTAATGAAGGTGTTTCAAGAATTTCATGATCATAATATTCACGATATTTCTCTTAAGAACAACTTTATTGCTCTCATTCCGAAAAAGGTTGGTGTTGAGGAGGTCAAGGATTTTCGACCTATTAGCCTCATAGGAAGCGTGTATAAGATTATTTCCAAAGTTCTTGCGGAGAGATTGAAGGTATATCTTCCTACTTTAATTTCCCTTTTTTCAATCTAGTTTTATAAAGGGCCGACAAATTCTAGATGGTGTTTTGATAGCGAATGAGTGTGTGGATTGGAGCTTTTTGAATGAAGTTTTATATAAAATGGGGTTTGGAGGTGTTTGGCGAGTTTGGATTCGAAATTGCTTATCTTTCTCTAAATTCTCGGTTCTTGTAAACGGGACGGCACATGGATTTTTTGGTAGAGATAAGGGTATTCGTCAAGGTGATCCTCTATCTCCTTTCCTTTTTACCATTGTTGGAGAAGTATTGAGTCATATGCTAAGTAAGGCACAAGATGTTGGTGAAATTTCGGGTTTCTCGGTTAAAAACGGGGGAACTAAAGTTAACCGTCTCCAATTTGCCGATGACACTATTGTTTTTCTTGATGCGAAGCGAGAACAAGTGGATGATCTTCGGTATTTACTTCTTTGTTTTGAATTAACCTCGGGCTTGAAAGTTAATTTCTCCAAAAGTTGTTTGTTTGGTGTTGCTCTTGATGAAGATATTGATGGTTTTGCCAATATGTTGGGGTGTAAAAGATCTAATTTTCCAAGTGTTTACCTTGGTCTTCAATTGGGTGATAAATCTTGTGGCACTCAAAAGTGGGAGAAGATTTTTGAGATTTGCGCGTCAAGGCTTTCTTCGTGGAATGGGAAGACAATAACGAGAGGAGGTAAGTTGACACTCATTAAAAGCGTCTTGGCAAGTTTACCTATCTACTATCTATCTTTATTTCTTGCCCCTTGTTCCGTAACAAAAAAACTTGATAGAATAGTGAGAGATTTTCTTTGGGATGATGGCTCTAACAAGAAAAGAACTCATAATATACGGTGGCCTTTGGTCGTGAAATCTAAAGAACATGGTGGTCTTGGAATTCGGAAGTCCAAACATATGAACTCAAGCGCTTCTTAAAAAGTGGTGGTGGAGATTTGGCACCGAAAAGGAAGCTTTTGGAGAAAGATTATGGTGGAAAAATTTGGTGAGACCTCAACCGGTTGGGAAACTCTTCAACCTAAAGGGCCAAAGGGAGTTAGCTTGTGGCATAATATTTATGGTGAGCTCGAATACTTTAACAAAAATGTAAGATTTAATATCGGGTGTGGAAATGAGACTAGATTTTGGGAAGATCTTTGGATTGAGATGGTATCTTATGCAATATATTTCCATTAGCTTTTGAAGCTTCAAGAACCAAGGGGTGTGTGGTAGCTCGTTTGTATGAGATCTCGAGTAACATGGAGTCAAATGGAAGTTTATGTCCCGAAGGAGGTATCCTCAAAATACAATGAGAGAGGTTTCCTCCATAAACACGTTACTAGATTCGGTGAATATCCAAGAAGGAACTTTAGATTCTATATTATGGATAGTTGATGAAAATACTACATCGGATACTTATATGGTCAAGAATGTAGTTAATTCCCTTGTGGAAATCGGTGACATAAATTTTCCAAGCGATACTATTTGGAGTCGGTCTTACCCATGCAAGCTAAATTTCTTCCTTTGGCTTCTATATCATGAAAGATTGATGACGGCCGATGAGTTAAGTAGAAGGGGCATGAATGTGGATAGATTGTGTCGTTTTTTTGTGAGGAGAAAGATGAAACAAGTGCTCACTTATTCTACGGTTGTTGGAGGACGAAGAGAATTTGGACATATTTTGCGGAAGTGTGTAGTTTCCATTGGACCTACAACTCTATTGTCGCCACAACTATAAGAACTTGGAGTCATGATTGGGGTGATGAGCGTCTTAATCGCATTTGGAACAATTTTCCGGTTGCAATATGGTGGTGCATTTGGAAAGAAAGAAATGCAAGGACCTTCAACAACAAGAAGAGAAATTTGGCAAGTTTGATTAGAGATATCAAGATTCAAGCTTTCTTTTCATGAGTCTAACACTAAAATGCTAGGTTTAACGGCCAATATGGTGATAGCATTGTGGGATACGAATTTCTATCACTCTCATTGAGCTTGATTTTGAGAAGCAAGGTCGCAAGACCTTCTTGGTTTATTTGTACTTTTGTTTCTTTTCGTCTTTCTTTAGGTGACCGAATCCCCTTTCGGTTTCCCTATTTTTATTTCTGTTGTTTTTATTGGGTTGAGGTACCCCCTTAAGTACCTTTTTTCAATGAATTTTCCTCTTGACCGATCACAAAAAATAAATAAATAAAAATAAAAATAAAAATAATAATATGATACATATGAGAAGGCTAACATGGGCTTTAACCTACATAGCCCTGGCAGTCAACAAGCCTAATTTTTGTCTTTTACTAACACCCAGTCTGGACTTGCTTTTTATTCTATAAGAGCACTTTCCCTTCTCCTGATTTTGGTATTTACAATTCAAATTGGTAACTTCTTTTTTTTTTTTTTTTTTTTTTGTAAAGACGAAAGACATTATGGAAAACGGGTCATTTGTCCAAAAAAAATTTAAAACACGGTTCAAATGGACGAGTAAAAAATTTTATGGGTGAAATGGACACAAAAAAAATAGCAAGGATTAAACTGGATTCATCCTGGCTTAAACTTAAAAAATAGCGAGGATGAAACCGGATGCATCCTGTGTAAATTAAAAATAAGAAAAAGTATTTGAAAAATGGGCGGGGATGAAAACCAAGTTACATCCTCGCCTATTTTTAAATTTTTGTCCATTTAAGCAAAAGATCAAAATCTAACTGTCCTTTTCACCCAGGAAATTTTAATTTTGGTCTTTTTAACCAATTTTGTGATTATATTAACTAGCAAATATAGTACAAAATGTTTACAATGTCATTTCTATCAAAAACATTAGATATAATGCTGGAAATCTTAATTCTTTGTTGAATCTTCGTGGATAAATGTTGAAGGCTCTTTAACCTTGATTCCTTTGCAAGTATGTCTGCTACCGAATTAAATTTTCGATTTGTGAACATTACCCGAGCCCGAGGAAGTTCTTTTAATGATGTCTTAACTGCTTAAACTGTGTTTTTTGTTGTCAAAAAAGGGACTTGTGTTATCCTTGTTGATGCAGTCTGCCGAATCAAATTGGTAACTAATTCAAAGTACAATAGTTAAAGGAGAAGTGCCCTACAGTTGTGCATGCTGTGGATATTAGGTGAACAAACCCGACCAGAGTTTACACGGAATGAAGACTCCATTTATCAGCATGAAGCTCGTGGATTCTTGTTGAATTGAAGGAAAATTGTTTTTAAAAATATTGATTGCGGGATCTTCTTTATAATATTGATTGCGGCATCTTCCCTTACGCAGTAACATACGCTAATAATTGAAACAAAAAATCAACACTGATTAACACGATGCTTCCACTAATAGTACCCACAGGATACATACATAATCTGTACCTGATATGATGACATCTCAGCGGTTCGGTCACCATATTTATGTGATTCTCCCAGTTGTCGTTTTAAAACTAATTAAAGTTGGCATCGTATCACTGTATCAGCAGTTGATATGATACCGTTATTATAGCTTCAAAACAAAAATGATACGGTTATTATAATAACGAGAGATGATCAGTGCTTAATCACTTCTATCTCCCTTCCCAATAGTTAGCAAGTATACCTATTCAAGGATCTAAATTTAAATTCAGTGTTGATGGTGGATTTTCGTTCAAGGTTGAGTTTGTAAAAAACCAGAAAAATCATGCGCTGACATCTTGTAAAAGATAAAGCCATTTATAAGTGTTGGTACTCCTCACTTAATTCAGCCTTGTATTTCGTACTCATTATCGGCACAGTGGCATGAGACCGAGTGTTACTCATACGAGTAACACGAACCTCCAAGCACTATAATGAAACCATGTACGAAATACCCGCACAGCTGATTCTCGGTGTGTTATACTAGCCCGAGCCCTCTCGGTGTGTTATACTAGCCCGATTGAGCCCTCTCGGTGTGTTATACTAGCCCGATTGAGCATCCTGGGACTTGATCGTATCGCCTCCTGATAAGATCGATCGCACCATCAAACTCCACAAGCATGATTGGATGACCACAGATCAATTCCATCACCCTAAGCATGGTATGGAATACCCACGGCCTTAGCTTGCCGGGATATGATTCGATCGCAGTCATCCAACTCCACAAGCATGATTGATGACTACAGATCAATTCCATCACCCCAAGCTGTGTATGGAATACACACTCTGTTGTGATATGACTAACCCCGCATGGTCGACCATTGGCCTTCGCTTGCCAAGAAACCGTCCATACCAAGCATTATGGACGAAAACCCTAAATTAGGGTTTGCGGCATATTACATGTGTCGCAAAACGGTCTCAACCGTCCATCTTCGCAGCATAGATGGAGGGTGTAGATGTAGACTCAAAGGGCCCGGAGCATGTCGACACAATCACCGTGTGACCGCCACACACTTGACCAATCGGTCAAAGCCAACCATGGTTGGTTACAACAAATTCGTCCGCCCAAAAGAGCATGGTCGCGGCTTTGAAAGCCAAAATTAGGGCTTCAAGTCATCACGCGTCCATCTTCTCCCGCACGAATGGAGGGTCACAGATTGATTAACCAAGGCCGGTCATACCAAGATGACCACCGTGGGCCCATCTACCTCCTCTTGCGGTCGGCCAAGGCATACCATGCCCGGTTAATCCAAAACGCCCGACCAAACTCACGCGGTTACATCTCCCAAATCCTAAACTGATCTCGACCGCTCAACTTCACCGGATGATTTGAGTGGCTTAGATCACGTTTTCATGAGATAATCAGGTATAGGTGTGAACACTAGCCTACCACCTACACGCTGGTATGATCGACCAAGACCGACCAAGATGGGTCGTCTTGGAACGCACGCCCAAACTTGGGATGTCATGCGGTTTCCAACTCCCTTGCGTTAAGGGATTTCGCGCAAACCGATCTCGACCACTCCTCTTTGACGGTCAAATTGAGTGGCCTAGATTGCATCTTCACGAGACGGTAAGACATAGGCGTGAACATCAGCCTACCGTCTACACGCCAAACCAACCGGCCAAGACCGACCAAGCTAGGTCGTCTTGGAAAACGCGCCGGAAAAGGGTATGACGCGCGGCTTCTTGCGGTATCAAACTCTTATCGCAAAATCAATCTCGACCACTCCTCTTTGACGGTCAAATCGAGTGGCCCAGATCGCGCTTTCATGAGGGAACGGAATACAGCACCTACACCATCATGCCGTCCCAACACGCATGTATGGCCGGTCCTCTCCAAAATCCTTCCCACGCTTGGTTTCGACCAAGCTAAAGAGTGATGCTTGCGCACCTCTTTAAAAACCCTAATTTCATCAACGGCCGCAGATGAGTGTCTCAAACATCATCTCGTCCATCCAACCTCACCAGCCTTGGTTATACAACCCCGGTCGAGTTATTTGGTTAGTGAGGAGTCATTACCCATCACTATACCGCACCGTAATGCAAGACTGCATAAAATACACACGGTACTTCACAAGTATCGACTTTCGAATAACGCAGTTTATTCAATTCAAGATTACATGCTATCTTTCGTGGATCCACGATCCACATTCCAGACATCAATCATGTCACAAATCGGGGATGCATACTGGGGTATTGGTTCTGGCGGTTTACGCGTGCACAGGTAACGCGCCATCACAAGAACGTGTTAGGAAGTCATGGACGGTTAGAGATGAACAGAAAAGTGGGCAAGACCGGTCGTGTGTTACCGACACACAACTCCACTACTCCATCATTCCACTACCTCCACTTCCCACGAGAAACGTGAATGAGGCTCAATGACTTGTATAAATAGGGTCTCCGCCCTATTTCCAAAAACAACAAGGGAATAACGGAGAACAACACAAGTTCGAGATTTACGTAAACCAAGTGTTAATACAAACCGTATTCAAACACTCCCGAGCCCGCTTGCATCAACCGTAAGCTTGCTCATCTTTCCGTTACAAGTCATAAGCAAGCCAACACCTTCACAATCTCAACACCTTCTTTCGCTTCCCTCCCTAAGATCAACCCCATCTCCTTCACTTTGTGACCGAAACAAGTCCTGGAACGGCCATTTCTTGATTTAGGCCGGACTTGCACGCATTGATCTCTCGAATCTACAAGCACTCACCGCGCAAAGGCATTTGTTCAAGGTTTAGATTCATTCCTCATCCACACCCCAAATTACCAAATTCGCAGAGTAGTTTTCACCCATCAACAATTGGCGACCACGGTGGGAGATTGATCTATCTGCCGCAAAAAATCGAATCCTCAATTTTTCGGTTTTCCATCTCGCAATGTATCCGGAAACTACAAAGCGGTTCGAGATATCATGGGAAGCATAGATGAATGTTGGAGGATGTCTTGGCAAATCAAGCCGTATCACCGGGAGGCGAGCGAGACATTTCGCCTTTTGAATGATATAAGAAGACAATTACAAGAAGGGTCGACGAGCATCTACTCAAAGACAAGAAATGTTGAATCATTAGCCAGAGTCAAACCTTACCTAAGTGGAGAGGCAAAAAGAGCGCGTAAACGCAGGAGACTCGTGTAAGATGAACAAACATGGTCCCGATCGACAATGAAGATCCGAGGCAACTCCACGGGAGAAAAGACTTGTCCGGAGTACTACAATGTCTGCCGGATAAAGAAAGGGAACCTGCAGCCTATGGAGCCTTGCCAGAGGATTTATACCTCAAAGCTCTTGCCGAAGCCCGGAAGACTGTCCAATCCGCGTCGGCCTTCCAACCAATCAAGAAACGCTTGAGGAAGGAGAAATCAATCAAGAAATGCATGAATACAGAGGATGGGGAGCGTTCAATCCGGGTCCACTCACAGTTGACATTACGACACCTTCTACATCCCTCTACTTAGGAAGACAATCCGCAGACATGATGGTGCTCGCAAGCCTTCCAACTTCATCTCCCCGTTCCATATCAAAGCCACTGGGAGACATCGCAACGCCCGCTAACGCAGAAAAGCCGGACACAAGGTACTTACATTTCCCTTCCCAATGAAGAAGATTCTCGAGCTACCGGAGACGTGGGTACGAACGGAGAGATAAAGCTACCCGACGACGTCCGCCCACCTCATCGGTCAATGAGTAATGGACCCGAGGTATCGTCATTACCACCGGTCCCTTCATCACCCCACCAAGGTGAGTGCAACGCTTGAAGCGCATTGTTCAGAGAAGCTTGGCTCGTAGGGATAGCTTTGAGAAGTTAGTGCGAGGATTTTCTTGGAGAGGCTACTCCGGTTTGATACAAATGAGGCTTCAAAAGCAAGTAAGTTCTACTCAACAATTTTACAAGAAAGATAGTTTAGAATTCACTGGGACTTAGCATCCCACACGTGGAGAAAGAGGCTCAGTAATCAAACACCATGTCCTGTTTCATTCATGCTTTCCTTTCACACAACGTTTGCAACTTCATGTGACATGTGCAATCATTCATGACCAAGATGCAAATTTCATTTAAAATAACCTCTTTCGTAAAAAATCATTCACCAAACTATCTCAAAATGAACCAATTCAATTACCTATTAATTCAAAACCGGTAGTCAAAGGAATCCTCACTATCACTCAAAAACAAGAACATCTAAAGGACAAGTAGGTAGCTACGATCCTTCAAGGAAAGTCCTTCAAAGAATCCTCGTCCTTTTCCGGGAAAGAGAGACTTTCATCCTTTGAAGTACAACCCGCTTCAGCTTCAGTTCCTTAGGCAACTTTTCAACCTCTTCTTCCCCGGCGAGTAACACAAAGATACGTAAGGGGCTCCGTCCTATAATTTCGGAACTACCGTGGTCAATACACCTTATGCAATTGGCCACTTCTACACCGGTGCCAGCCAGAAGCAGAGATGTTCCAAAGCAAGTGTAACACCTCCCGTCACCAAAGTCGAGCAGCCGCAAATCCCGACAACTCCTCAAGCGTAACGCCTCCAAAGAGTCACCCAGAGCAACAACTTTCACTCCCGCATCGGGACGAGGAGCCGGAGGACGAGAGGAGGACCACCATCCATTACCATTTCAGACTTGATGGAGAAGCAGGAAGTTCTTGCTAAGACTCAAACGGATATGGTCGCAACTCGTAAAGAGGTATTTCAGCCGCGGCGGACTCCACGTGGACTCGATCAAATGAGCGACATCGATATGAACGGTCCCGTCATGGAGATTCCTACACTGGGACCGATCTCACAACGATCCTCCCTGTGTCAACAGATTTACTACGAACCAGACCAGTGGATTAGGAAGCGCATCTCTAGTGGAAAGCTTGTGTGAACTCTTGCGCTCTCAAAGAATCAACGTGCAGATGTTTCCCGTAATTAATAAAATAGCTCGGACGTACATCCGACTCCTTCACGTCCGTAAGTCTTAATCGCATCGAAAACACCCGTAAATAATGTTACATTTACGTAAGACGACATGATGGCGTAAAAGATCACGACCGCCCTACATGTTACCGCACACATCAAGGGTTCAAAGTTCAGAGGGCCCTCGTCGACACAGAGCATCTTCCAATGTGATTTCTCTCAAGACTCTCAGACGGCCAAGGTTAGCCCATGCAAGATTGTGCGTCATCCCACCACAATGACGGACTTCGAAGGAAACCGACAAAGCACATACTGTGAAGCTTCAACCCATACTCACACCAAAAGGGGACGACTTTCGAAGCAAGACGTGATTAGAAGGGGAAGACAATATACCAAGCCGTCGTTAGCACTAGCAGGTGAGAGACCGACACCCGCCTCTCCGCCCAATGGAATACTCCAAAAGCGATTCTCCTCTCATCGAACATCGACATGTTAGTAGATGCAACCAGCGGACACGGCATGTTCTCCTCCATGGATGGATGCGCGGCTACAACCGGATAAGAATGAATACTCCATGGATGGTGCAACGTATCAACGCTCTATGACGGTAATCTTCCACCTGGACGGGAGCCGATACCTCAAGGGAGCAGCCTCAAGAAGATAACGATGTCCAACCGTCATATCGAGCAAGATCCGGGCGAGTTACTCTATCAAGATCCGGGTGAGTGGTTGAACAAGATCCGGGGCATATATCTCACCAACAAAGGATACAACCTTCACTTTCCTTCAGAGGGGTCACCAACAAAGCAAGTTCCTTGAAGCGGCAAGAGGAAAACCACCAAGATACAACATCATGCGCGTCCATCAAATCCAACTGGGGAAGCACCACATGCACGACTCCCACAATGATGAAGCAATGTCCAAGATATTCTATATCCGGCTCGACAACGACCACTACGAACAAACCATGTAAACCACGCTTGGGGACCGAGGCTCGATGAAGCATGGAGTTCTTCAAAGGGTAAATCAAGAATCAAGAGCGCTCCGAATCAACGCTTCCTCCAAAGACAAGTCGCTTCAATGTTCTATCCAAGAGCCGCCTCAATGCTCTCTCCGGGACCCCCGTTCACTTTTAATCCCGCTTCAACACTCTCTCCGTGGATCTACCTCAACGTTCGCACCGTAAACCACTTTAACATCCTCTCGAGTTGTTTCAACACTCAAGCTACATCAATAATCTGCGCTCCCGGTAAGTTGTCTTTGATGTACTCATTGCTCAACATGCGTCTCATTCATCCTTCATGAGGACCCAAATGAGCATGAAAACCCCGAAGTCGATAGGAGGAAGGTTATCCCGTGGAACGGATGTTTTCATATAGTTGAAAGGGCGCGGTGAACAATTCATCATCGATGTTCGGCATATCTTTGAAGTTGTCAACACTTCCCCGACTTGGCACCAGCATTATCTCCGTAAGACATCTCAACAGGATTCTTTCTACCGCAATGAAATAAAAGACAGGAGCTAGAACTTGTATGAAAACATATGAGAAGTGTCGCCACACACGGCAAGACACAACTCACACAATGTCCAAGTCCAAACATCATTCAAGTCCATGCATCGGTACAAGCCTCAAGTCTGGTATTGCTCAAGTCAAAGGCCGGTATTGCTCAAGTCGCAAAGGCCGGTGTTAATCACGACATAAGTAGACCCACTTTCAACCGGCGTACACAACAAGCCCACGTTCGGTCAAGGTGCGCAAGAACCCCACGAACGGCAAAGCAATGGGTCGGCCGATTAGGCACATCCCCACGATTGAACGAAGTGGGGCGCAATAGCCCCTCGACCGAAGGCAAGCCATAGCAAGGTCGATCGAAGTGCAAGACCGACATCATGCTAGGGGAACACTTTTTCGGACGTCTCTTGAACGTGACATGCTCGGCGACAAGACGACCCGTCTCTCCCGGTAACATCTAACATTGTCTCATAAGTTTTATCTTTAATCGTCACCATCTCATGCCTACCACACAATAGTGTAACCATTGTGTGCTAGGCAGGGGACTTAATGTTGATGGTGGATTTTCGTTCAAGGTTGAGTTTGTAAAAACCGTAAAAATCATGCGCCGACATCTTGTAAAAGATAAAGCCATTTATAAGTGTTGGATACTCCCTCACTTAATTCGGCCTTTGTATTTCCGTACTCATTATCGGTGTGGCATGAGACCGAGTGTTACTCAAGGCTGCAGTAACACGAACCTCCAAGCACTATAATGAAACCATGTACGAAATACCCGCATGTGCCGATTCTCTGTGTTATACTAGCCCGATCCCTCTCGGTGTGTTATACTAGCCCGATTGAGCCCCTCTCCTGTGTAATACTAGCCCGATTGAGCCCTCTCGGTGTGTTATACTAGCCCGATTGAGCATCCGGACTTGATCGTATACCCACGGCCTAGCCGGATATGATTCGATCGCAGCTCATCCAACTCCACAAGCATGATTGGATGACCACAGATCAATTCCATCACCCTAAGCATGGTATGGAATACCCACGGCCTTAGCTTGCCGATATGATTCGATCGCAGGTATCCAACTCCACAAGCATGATTGGATGACTACGCATCAATTCCATCACCCCAAGCGGTATGGAATACACACGGCCGACCCCGCATGGTCGACCATTGGCCTTCGCTTGCTAAGAAACCGCCCATACCAAGCATTATGGACGGAAAACCCTAAATTAGGGTTTATGCATATTACATGTGTCGCGAAAACGGTCTCAACCGTCCATCTTCGCAGGCATAGATGGAGGGTGTAGATGTAGACTCAAAGGGCCCGGAGCATGTCGACACAATCACCGTGTGACCGCCACACACTTGACCAATCGGCCAAAGCCAACCATGGTTGGTTACAACAAATCGTCCGCCCAAAAGAGCATGGTCGCGCGGCTTTGAAAGCCAAAATTAGGGCTTCAAGTCATCACGCGCGTCCATCTTCTCCGCATACGAATGGAGGGTCACAGATTGATTAACCAAGGCCGGTCATACCAAAGCATGACCACCGTGGGCCCATCTACCTCCTCATCTGCGGTCGGCCAAGGCATACCATGCCCGGCTAATCCAAAACGCCCGACCAAACTCACGCGGTTACATCTCCCAAATCCTAAACTGATCTCGACCGCTCAACTTCACCGGATGATTTGAGTGGCTTAGATCACGTTTTCATGGGATAATCGTGCATAGGTGTGAACACTAGCCTACCACCTACACGCCGGGTATGATCGACCAAGACCGACCAAGATGGGTCGTCTTGGAACGCACGCCCAAACTTGGGATGTCATGCGGTTTCCAACTCCTTTGCGGCAAGGGATTTCGCGCCGCAAACCGATCTCAACCACTCCTTTGACGGTCAAATTGAGTGTCCTAGATTGCATCTTCACGAGACGGTAAGACATAGGCGTGAACATCAGCCTACCGTCTACACGCCAAACCAACTGGCCAAGACCGACCAAGCTAGGTCGTCTTGGAAAACGCGCCGAAAAAAGGGTATGACGCGCGGCTTCTTGCGGTATCAAACTCTTATCGCAAAATCAATCTCGACCACTCCTCTTTGACGGTCAAATCGAGTGGCCCGTGATCGCGCTTTCATGAGGGGAACGGAATACAGGCACCTACACCATCATGCCGTCAACACGCATGTATGGTCGGCCCCTCTCCAAAATCCTTCCCACGCTTGGTTTCGACCAAGCTAAAGAGTGATGCTTGCGCACCTCTTTAAAAACCCTAATTTTCATCAACTGGGCCGCAGATGAGTGTCTCAAACATCATCTCGTCCGTCCAACTCACCAAATTTTTGGTTATACAACCATGGTCGAGTTATTTGGTTAGTGAGGAGTCATTACCCATCACTATACCAAGACCGTAATGCGACTCGTGCATAAAATACACACGGTACTTCACAAGTATCGACTTTCCGAATAACGCATTTATTCAATTCAAAGATTACATGCTATCTTTCGTGGATCCACGATCCACATTCCGTACATCAATCATGTCACAAACCGGGGATGCATATCGGGGTATTGTCCTGGGCGGTTTACAAAGGCAACAGGCAACGCGCCATCACAAGAACGTGTTAGGAAGTCATGGACGGTTAGAGATGAACAGAAAAGTGGGCAAGGCGGTCGTGTGTTACCGACACACAACTCCACTACTCCATCATTCCACTACCTCCACTTCCCACGAGAAACGTGAATGAGGCTCAATGACTTGTATAAATAGGGTCTCCGCCTATTTCCAAAAAAACAACAAGGGAATAACGGAGAACAACACAAGTTCAGACGACAGAAACCAAGTGTTAATACAAACCGTATTCAAACACTCAGAGCCTGCTTGCATCAACCGTAAGCTTGCTCATCTTTCTGTTACAAGTCATAAGCAAGCCAACACCTTCACAATCTCAACACCTTCTTCGCTTCCTCCCTAAGATCAACCCCATCTCCTTCACTTTGTGACCGAAACAAGTCCTGGAACGGCCATTTCTTGGTTTAGGCCGGACTTGCACCATTGATCTCTTGAATCTACAAGCACTCACCGCGTTAAAGGCATTTGTTGAAGGTTTAGATTCATTCCTCATCCACACCCCAAATTACCAAATTCTGCAGGAGTAGTTTTCACCCATCAACATTCAGATAAGTATTTGCCAGATTGGGGATGGGATGATGGCTATGAAGCACAGATACCGATATGGAGATACGGGTACAGGATACTAGTACGGATTCGTTAATTTTCAAGAAATGAGGATATGGACGGTGAACGAGCTAGGCTCTTTGGTTAGGTACTATGTAAAAACTTGCACCTTCACTAATCTTGCTCCTATGTAGTCATAACCGCTTGCATCAAACTAGTGTGGGAGTTTATCATTTCTCCGAACTTTTATCTATTAACTTTGAAATAGAAAGGTTTTAGTCCATTAAAATAGAAAGGTTTTAGTCCAATCTTAGGCTTAGGTTGGTATTGCTGCAGCTTTTGTAAAAGCACTTTTCTGCTGTGCGTTGCTATGTTTGTCTTTGTGGAGAAAAAGCAGTTAGACGTTTGGTAAAATATTAATTAAAGTTGAAGCTGATCAAAAAAACAATCAAAATGTGTTTGGTAAAATTTCAGATTCAACCATTGTTGTTGTAACAAATGACAATAACAAACATATCACTCATGGTAGTTTTATTCAATTTTATTGGGTTTAAAAATAATTAATTTTTTTACTATATAATATTAATGTTCATACTAATTACCACTATCATTATGATTGTTAAGAAATTATTTTACTTAACAATTAAGTAATTATTTTATTTTTATTTTTTACTGACAAATTAAGTAATTATTCAAGCAAAAAATGAAACTAAAATTAAGTAATTATTTAATATTTATTTTATTTCTACTGTTGACAAATTAAATAAATGGTTTATAAAATAGTTCGAAATAATAAAAATAATAATATTTAAAGAATGCAATATAAGAAATAGTAAAAAATTGATTGTATATAAATTTAAGGGTAACTTTTGTCATTTATAAAATTAAGTAGGGATAAAAAAGATAAATCAAGCATTAAATTTATGTGGGACCACATCTTATGCTTTTGTAGCTTTTAAAAGCTCCTCCTCCCTAGCTTTTAAAATTTGAGGAATTTGGGAAGTGCTTTGGATAAAAAGCACTTTAGTTTTTTTTTACCAAACACCAACTTCAAAATTTATTGACATATATAGGTTTTAAAAGTGCTTTTGAAAAAAAAATAAGCATTACCAAACTCAGCCTTATACGGCTAATAATACAAAATTAACTTTGAAATAGAAAGATATTAAACAAACAAATATCAACCACTAGTAACTGTTGAATACACGTCTAATTGTAAGTGCATGTATGATCAGGTCGTAATTTTAAACTTTCAATTAACATTATAAAGGATTATTGTTCATTAAATCAAATTATTATAAAACATAAAGACCACAAAAATAAAAGTTGGATAAAACATAAACACCACATACAGACGGAGCCTAGTACAGTAAAAATGGGAACAAAATTGTTGTTGGTTCACGAGTGATTCTCAGTGGATAGAAATTGAAATCCTTGTCAAGATTATTAGTCCCACGTTGCATGGGTTATCTAAGATCTTAGGGTTTATAATTCTTAAGACCACTCCACTCGTAGCCAATTGGTTTTGAGTTGGATATCCATATTCTAACATGATATCGGAACAGGCTATATATTTGTGTTGAGTCATTTGTCCGCACTTTTGTTCCGCGTCATCCGATTTATTGTCCACGTTTTAGACCCAACGAGGCCACACGTGAGGGGGCGTGTTGAGATTATTAGTCCTACATTGTATGAGTTATCTAAGATCCTGCAGTTTATAATCCTTAAGGCCACTCCACTCATTGCCAATTGGTTTTGGGTTGGAAGTCCATATTCTAACAATCCCTAATGGCTATCATCCGCAGACAAAATGAAATGTCTCACGTTTGTAAACGACTAAAACTTTGTGTTTTTACACAAATTTAGGTGGGGCCAGGGACTCACCCAACTAACAGGTCTGGATATGGGTACGTATATTTGATTAAATTTTTTTAATTTAGTAATAATTTATTATAGTATAAAGAATCGCATAGAATAAAAAACTTCTTAAATACTATCTGGCATATTAAAAAAAAAACACAGATAAAAGATGTCTAACATCTCGCTCGTCCATCACTCATCAATATTGTCTTCACCAAAGAGCACCTCTTCTAGTTCTAGCTCTTCAAGTGAAAGACTTCCAATTCAAGTTTTCCCACACCGGTCTAGTGGATCAAATTCATCTCCATAGATATCCCACATATTCTACTTTCTCCTTTCGTATAATTTTCACTTTTTCGTTAAAGTAGACGATGATTACTATGAATGAACACTAAACCCTCAGCACGTTGGGGTACAATCTTATTTCTGTTCATTGAATGGATAAAATCATATATGCTCCAATTTCTCTCCAATGATAAAATTATATATGCTCCAATTAATTATATCATATGAAGTATCCCCTCTTAGAGTATCCGAGAGGTATCTCAGACCTTTTTCGTAATTAATAAAAATGGATACTTCAAATGAAGTATCCGATACTATCCCTAAGTATCTTGATGTGGTATAAGAGAAAGAAAGCAATGCAGAGATTGATGTAGGTTAAGAAAGAAGAGAATTGATTAAGAAGAAGAAGAAACAGAGAAAAAATAGAAGAAGAAGAAGATAGTTTCAATAATATTCGATTGATAATAAGATGTGTCTAAACAAGAATAAGACTAACCTTTATATAGGCTTAAGCAAATAACTAAACTAGGAAACGTGAATCAAAAAGGAAATCTAAAAGAGTCCTAAAATAAAGAAAGACATGAACTAGGAAAAACTTAGAAGCCAAGCTTCAATGAGGAATCTTCTAGAACCTGTATATGCTCTGCATCAACCCCCCCCTTCTTGAATGAGACTCGTCCTCGAGTTTTCTGTGCAAATCAGGAGTTCATTGTCACCATGAAAAGTGAAAATTTCTTGCACATTAAATGTGTTTGAAATATTCCAATCACTTGGTAAATCAATAACATATGCATTATCACCGATCTTCTTTAAAACCTTGAAAGGGCCATACTTCTTCATCTTTGTCTTGTTGTAAGTTCCTATAGGAAATCTTTCCTTTCGTAGATGGATCATTACTAACTCACCTTCTTTGAAAGTATTCAGCCTCTTGTGTTTATCGCCAGACTTCTTTATACTTTGAATTAGATTGTTCCAGCTTAGTCTTAACTGAATTGTGTAGTTCGGCGGCCTTGTCAACAAAAGAATCGCAAATTTGTGTTTGTACTCACGAATATTGGGTAATACCACCAAATCAAGTGTATGATTGGGAACCTTAGAATACACAATTTCAAATGGTGTTTTTCCGTGAGAACGGTTGATGAAGTATTGAAAGCAAACTCCATATGAGTTAGTAATATATCCCACTGCTTGCTATTGTCCATGTACTTAGCTCGAATGAGATTACCAAGTGAACGATTCACTACTTCTGTTTGGCCATCAGTTTGTGGATGTGAAGTGGTGCTAAATTGTAAGGCAGTCCCCAAGCGCATCCATAGAGTCTTCCAAAAGTAGCTTAAGAACTTAGTATCTCTATTAGAAGTGATGGATTTTGGCACTCCATGTAAGCGTACTATTTCTTTGAAGAATAAGGCAGCAACATTCGAAGCATCGGTGGACTTCTTACAGGCAATAAAGTGAGCCATTTTAGAATAACGATCAACTACGACCATTATAGAATCATTACCTCTAGCAAGACGAGGTAAACCAAGTATAAAATCCATACTTATGTCAACCAGTGGTGCATCAGAACTCGGTAATGGAGTATAAAGTCCCGTATTTTGAATGGAACCCTTAGCTCTCGATTGAGACCATGCACTTTTGTACAAATTTTTGTACGTCACGTTTTAATGAAGGCCAATAAAACCTTTCTTCAACAAGTGCGATGGTTTTATCTCTTCCAAAGTGACCACCAAGACCACTTCCATATAATTCACGCATAAGATGTAAACGTAAAGAACCTTCTGGAATACATAAATGATTACCTTAAAAAGAAAGCCATCTTTGAGAAAATCATCAACTCCATGATTTTGAGAAATCATTGGTTCCATAATTTATTGAAATCTTCATCTTCAGGATATATATCTTTGATGTAATCAAATGCAAAACTCTCATGATGAATTGTGGTTAATAGATGTCGTCTTCTACTTAAAGCATCTGCAACTTGATTTAACTTACCACTTTTGTGCTTCACAGAGAAAGTGTATTTGTTGATTGTAGCTAGCCATCGATCATGCATTCGTTAACTTTAGCGAAGTATTCAAAAATTTCAGTGCATGGTTGTCGTATTGATAACAAATTCTCTATGTATCGAATACGTATGCCACTGCTTGAGAGCTTGGACAAGAGAAAGTAACTCCAATTCATAGGTAGACCACTTCTTTTGTGTCTCTGAATTCTTTTCACTGTGATATGCTATAGGATGACCTTCTTGTGATAAAACGGCGCCAATTCCAACAATGGAAGCATCGCAATCTATCTCAAAATGTTTGTCAAAATTTGGCAAAATAAGAATTGGGGCAGTACAAAGTTTTTCTTTCAGAGTATTAAAGCTTATGTCCATTGCTTCTGTCCATTCAAACTTCTCTTTCTTGAGGCAGTCAGTTAGGGGTGCAGAAATAGTGCTAAAATTCTTCACAAATCTTCTATAAAAGGAAGCCAAGCCATGAAAACTACGTACATCTCAAATAGAGGTAGGAACTGGCCATTCTTTAATTGCTTGAACTTTAGAAGGATCGACATGTATGCCTTGATTAGATATCACATACACCAGAAATGTTACTGATGAAGCCATGAATGTGCACTTCTTCAGATTAACATATAAGTAGTTATCAGCAAGAACTTGAAATACTTGTGAAAGATGATCAAGATGTTCTTGCTCACTTCGGATAAAAATCAAAATGTCATCAAAATACACAATAACGAATTTACTAAGAAAGGGTTGGAGAACCTAATTCATGAGTCGCATAAATGTACTTGGTGCATTGGATAATCCAAATGGCATGACAAGCCATTCATATAAACCTTCACGAGTCTTGAATGCTGTCTTCCATTCATCTCCTTCTCGAATTCTTATCTGATGGTATCCCTTTGCGAGATCCAATTTTGTGAAGATAATAGAACCCGAGAGCAAATCGATCATGTCTTCAATACGAGGTATATGAAATCTATAAGGAATTGTAATTCGATTTAAAGCTCTACAATCGATACACATCCTCCATCCACCATCTTTTTTGCTAACTAAGAAAGCAGGGCAAGCACAGGGGCTGGTGCTAGGTCGTATTAAACCTTTTTGAAGTAAATCATTTACTTGTCCTTGCAAAATCTCATGTTCTGTAGGACTCAACCTGTAATGTGCTTGATTAGGTAAAGAGGCTCCTGGAATGAAATCATACAATGCTGAATATTCCTTAATGGTGGTAGAGTAGTTGGTAATTCATTTGGAAATAAAACACTATAGTGAGTTAACAAAGGTTGAACTTTGTCAGGTAACTCAATCATAGGTTTAGATTCTTCATGGGAGTTCAAAGAATGCTTTTGTTGTAGAGAATGAACAATAGTAGCTACAATAGCACTTGTTTTGTCTTCACAAAATTCCCGAATATCTGTAGATGATTTTGAAGGACACAGAATTTTTGTTTTCCCATTATTATTGAAAGTATAAGTATTGTCGAAACTATTGTGTCTTTGTTTGAAGATCATCTGCGTGGTCGACCAAGGATAAGATGTGTGCTGTCATATCAATAACATCGCAAAGAACTGAATCTTCATAACCTTCAAACTTGAAAGTTACATAACATTGGTGAGTAATATCTTGAGTAGTTGATTTATTAACCCATCCTACAGAGTAATGTGTTGGATGAGGATGTATTGGTAGACCAAGCTTTTTAACCACGTGAGTAGCAACATAATTTTCAAAAATTCCACCATCAATGATCATATTACAAATTTTACCACCAATATAGCATTTTGATCGAAAAATATTGTGCCTTTGAGAAGGACATGTTTGTGTAAGAAGAAGTGGACGAATCATACCAACAAATTCGTCTTCATCTTGAGTTTCAGGTGAATCTTCTTCATCGAGTTCATTAAAATCATCATTGACTTCATTAATGAACTGAGTATCTCCAATAAAAGCATTAATTTTCCGACATTCACTAGATGTGTGTCCAGGTTGTAGACATTTATTGCACTTGTCTCCTCGAAACTTGGCATAAGCATTATTGTTTTGTTGTTGTGGTGGAAATTGTTGTTGATTTATGTTAGGAAAACGATTTCCAGAAGTAGTAGCAACTCGATTTTCTTGAACTTGAGTCTGTTGAACAGCTTGAATCTCTATTGGAGTCGGTAAAATAGGTGTAGTATTCAAAGGAGGAGGCGTGTAAGGTGTAGTAGAGGCTGGTTTACGATAAGCATGACTACTATCATCTTGATACGAAGACTTTGAATAATACATTGGAGTAACTTCTTGAGAAAAATTTGGAGATGAAGTATTAGGTCTATAATTACCTTGGTAACGAATTTGTCTAGGTTGGGAGATCTTAGCTGAACGAAGGAGTCGACGTTCAATTTTAATCGCCTGTTGAATAGCTTCAACCATGGTGAATACTGACTGAACCATTCCTTGTTGAATCAAAGTATTCAAACCCTCCACAAATCTTGCTACTAGTTGTTCTTCTGATTCATGCAGTTCATTTCGAGCAAGAAGATTATAAAATTCTGCGACATATTCCTCGACTAATCTTGCTCCTTGTCTACAGTGTTGAAGTCTAATAAACAAGTGTTGTTTGTGATCTTTTGGAAGGAATTTATCTCGGAGTAACTTTCGCATGCGATCCCAAGTACGAATAGGAGGATTGGAAGTGTTAACTCTGTCATCACATAATCTCTCCCACCAAGCAGCAGCACCTCCTTTAAGTTTATATGCAACAAGTCGAACTTTAGAATGATCTGGAATCTCCATAAATTGAAAAAAAGCCTCAACTTCATAAAACCAATCTAAAAGCTCTTTAATTCTGAAACTACCATTAAAACTTGGGATGGCTGCTTTCAATTTGTATTCAGGTAGAGAACTGTAAGGATTTTGGGAAGACTTAAGCCTTTTGTCTTCAATCCAAATTTTTTCTTGATGTTCTTCTTGAATATCTTCATCCTCACTGTCAGGAGTTTGAAGAATAGAACTCTTATTTGGGGTACAACCAATAAATCCTTCGTGTTGTAGAGTTCTTTTAATCTTTTGCATAATGTCATCAGGAATATCATCATTGTGCACAAACGGATTCTTCTTTGATGATGATGATGGCTTCTTTGCTTCAGCCAGGAGTTTTATAGTTTCTTCATCTTCAATCTTAAGAGTAGTGACAAACTTATCTAGAATCAGATGAATATCTTCAAACTTCTTTTCAGTATTGGTAAATTGATCAAAGCAATTTTTTCTAACTTCGATAAGTTATCTGAAACCGTAGCAATATTGGTGTTAATTGTAGCTATACCAGCATTAGCAGAATTACTAGAAGTCGTACTTGCAGTAATAAGATTGGTAAGCTTTGTGATAGCAGCGTCGAAAGCTTCTTGAGTAACGGTGCTAGCCATAAAGGTAATTTTTTTTTTTTTTTGTTAGGGTTGCGGAAGCGATTTAGAACAGGATCTAGTAAAAGTTGAAAAACCTAAACTAAGCGGATGATACCAATTGATATGGTATAAGAGAAAGAAAGCAATGCAGAGATTGTTGTAGGTTAAGAAAGAAGAGAATTGATTAAGAAGAAGAAGAAACAGAGAAAAAATAGAAGAAGAAGAAGATAGTTTCAATAATATTCGATTGATAATAAGATGTGTCTAAACAAGAATAAGACTAACCTTTATATAGGCTTAAGCAAATAACTAAACTAGGAAACGTGAATCAAAAAGGAAATCTAAAAGAGTCCTAAAATAAAGAAAGACATGAACTAGGAAAAACTTAGAAGCCAAGCTTCAATGAGGAATCTTCTAGAACCTGTATATGCTCTGCATCATATCTTCAAGTATCCGACACTGATACGACATCCGATATGGATACGTGACCAAGTTTGAAGTATCTCCAAGTATCCGACACTGATACGTCATCCGACATGATACGACATTGAAGGCGATAAGGGATACTAAGAAAATCACTAACAAGCCATTCGGAGCTGGTACTTTGTTGGAATTTGATCAAACTCATACTATTAGGGCATTTTTCGAAGAAAAACTCGCATGCATGCAAGTTTTTTTGGGAGACTATCGCAAAGAGATGGTGGATGAAGCACATAAAAATGGAGTCCAGATCTTGCACCAGGTTGGTTCAATTGCCGATGTAGAAAAAGCAATTGCTGCAGCCTGCAGAGGGTATTCACTAGGCTAAATGTGAGATTTGGTGACGGTTGGGAATTTTATACCATGACGGTTTTAGAAAAAAAGCGTCACGATACATTGCTAGAAATTTATAGGTGACAGTTCTCTGATGGAACTGTCAGGAATTGCCATTAAGAATCATGACGGTTGTTAAAACTGTCACAAATACTACTTATTGTGACGGTGAATGAAATAATCTGTTACCATAGACCTACCATACAGTGACGGTTACGAACTGTCATGTATACTTGTTAATATGACGATTGGGTAATAAACCACCACAATAAATCATAAAATATAACGACAGTTTGGTGATAAAGTATCACAATAGCTTATTATTTATAGTGACGGTCCGAGTGACTAACCCTTGTAATAGTTCATATATTATAATAATAATAATATTTGCTCATCAAATGCACTGTAAATCACGCAGTCAATGTATCAATTAATAAACAACAGTGTGTATAGTGGTAATTCAATCATGGGAAGAAAAACAATGAACGATTCAAAATATGCATGGACTGGGACCCTATGTTACTGTGTTACTGTTGTACCAAAGTGGGCAATATTTGCGAAACCCACCTAATATTAGGCAAATGTACATTAAAATTACTAATCAAGAAGTTAGGGACCCGGATCATGCGATAGCTAATGAATGACCGGTTATAGCCCAAAAGTGAATACCCTAATTCGATCTTTTAACTCTCCGCCGCTCTGGCTCTCTCTAACTCTCTTCTATCTTCTTCTTCCTCCCCTTCTCTGTTCTAATATTCCCCCACCACCAGCAATCTCAAATTGATTGACCAAATCACAAAATATCCCATCTGGAAAGTTTGTTAGTCCTCTTATTACGATTTTTTTTTTTTTTTGATTTCTCTATAATAGCAATAAAGATTCAAAATTACAAGAACCCCAAACTGAAAAATCCACAATTTTTTGAAGCTCAGAAACATAAATCGAGTCATACATTGACAACCCAAGTAAGTTTGATTTCTTTAATTGATATTGTTTCACGGTGATTTATTTCTCCTTGCCCTGCAGCCTAGTTTAATTCCAGCAGTTTCACCTGCCAATCAAGATCTGGCTACGACCCAAAAGGTAAAGTTTGAAACTTCGTTTGCAGAAACTTTTCTGAAATCCCCTTATCCAATAGAATGTATTTCTTGTCCAGTTAGACTTGTTGAACCTACAAAAGTCCATTCGTTATTCTTAGTTTTATCTGGTCGTATATTTCAGGCGAGATGACTTTTGTTGTCTTGACAAAGATTGATATCATGGGTAAGGGTACTGACGTTGATGTAAGTTAATTACTTTCCTGCAGTTCGTTGTTATGTACTGAACTAGCAATATTTATATGGCTGGATACGTTCTTCTCTTTCTTTTTTCAGGTGCTAACAAGAAATTTGTTGACAATCAAAGGCCTAAGTTCCACTTCTCAAGGCATTAAACTTTAGTTTGGAGTAGTAATATAATTCTCAGTATTTTCTCTGTGAGTGTCGGCTAGACTTTGAGTTTAAGTTTTTCAATTTGTTGTTTTAATGTAGAAATCCTAGGAAAACTAAGTAAACTATAGACTTTATGAGTAAATTTGATGGTCGTTGATCTTAGAGAAAATTAGTGTTCTTCATCCATTTTGCAGAAGTGACTAATGTTATCATTCCAATTTGAATCCAGCTTTGTTGAATTAATCAAGCACCTCTTGTTTCGGGTTTGTTTCTGATGCATCAATCTTTTCTACCGATTGAACGTGTCCAGACTCTAGAGCTGGTGCAGAATGAAAATTCAAATACTGAATTTGTAATTTTACCAAATGTTTTGAACCTGGTGTGGGTACAATGTACTTTTATTTAAATTTTTAAATGAGAAATTATAGTATACGAGTTTATCATTGTTTTAATTTGGTTTCATATTTAGTTTGTGTTTGGAAGAAAAAAATGGTTAACTGTAATTTACCATTGCAAAGCAGAAACGTCACTCAATGCATAATAAGATGACTTTTACATGAACAAACCATCACAGATGTATTTTATGCTGACGCTTTTAAATGTCCCATTACAGTTTTGGAGATTTTATATGACGGTTACTTGGAGAAACTGCCACTATACAACTCTTAAAGTGGCGGTTTTTATTAACAGGCGCTATGCGGTTGTATCTTACATTGACGGTTCCACATATCAAATGTCAGTATTAGAGGTAAATTGTAACTGTTATATGACAGTTCACAACCGTCACTATAAACTGACCCCTACAGTGACACTGGCTTTGGTGACGCTTACATATTTCACCTGAACCGTCATAAAACTGATACCATGACAGTTTTGAACTGTCACCAATGTGTATTTTTCTACTAGTGATTGATTGTATCATCGAACAAGGGGTAGAAGCTGGAGTGATTGCATTCCCTGATGGTTGGACATATATTTATACGGGTATCAATTTATTAATCACACGTTATTTTTATGGTTCGTGTGTGTATATATACAGGTTAGTTGGCATGCTTTGGTTCCCAGAATCGTCGATTTAATCGGTGACAAGAATATAACAGTTGTTGCTGCTGGAGCCATATCACTTGGATCTAAAGGAATCTGTATGGGAACAATGTAATTGATACTATGTCATATTTATATGAAACCCAATTGCCGAGGAATCGTGGTGGAACAACTTACCGGTTGCAATGTGGTAGTCAATTTGTAAAGAAATGAATTATAGAACATTCAATCACAAAAAGAGAAATTCAGAAAGTTTAATTTGAGATACTAATATTCAAGCTTATTTTTGGGCGGAGTCAAACAATACAATGTTGGGTTTGACGGCTAACATGATGATTTGGTTATGAGACGATTGGTGTTTGTCTTTTTAATAATTTCACTTGGATCTTTTTTCTTTGTTCTTTTCTTTGGATGATCGATTCCAAACTCGGTCTCTTTTTTTTTGTGTCGGTTGATCCATGTTAAGGTATATATCTTGGCTATTGTCTTGGTCAAGAAAGTTATAGTACTCTCTATCGTAGTCGTGCTTCGTAACCGTAATCCACGATCTAACAATAGCGACATCTTCATCATTATTGAACCGAGGATCCATTTTTGGTGTTTGAAAGAGATGGATGAAGGAGAATAAAGTGATGGTGAATGATAATAAAAAAGATGAGAGAATAACTTGAAAGGGATAGGTGAGTGAGATAGATATTTTGAAAGGGACATATTTCCTTTTATAGAAATAGGTGAGTGAGATGATAAAGACCCAACGACTTTTTTTTTTTTTTTTTAAAATAGCCGTTGAGCGAGTAATAACGGGATAGGAGTCAAAATTAGCCGTTGGGTCAATGTCAAAATTAGCAGTAAATGACGTTAGGGCTTTGAAATAAATTTTCGTCAACCTAAAAAATTAAAACAAGTAACAGAACAAATAGTTCGGTTACCTGGTACCTTTTTCCAGGTAGCCAAACTGAACTGTGCAACTAGAACTTTGCTTTATCATAGAAAAACTTTAGTTCTGCAATCTGTGAAATTTGAACTGGTTTCCGAATAAAGAGTTCGGTTACGTCGCAGATTTCGCAGGTTGCCAAACACTGTGTTCGGCAATCTCTGTAAACCTACTTTGTAACCGAACTTATATCTGTGAACTCAAAAATATCTTAAAATTAACCCAATAAATAATACCACACTTCAAAAAACATAGTATTTGATTCATAAGCATACTTAGTACCATTAAATTTGTCATTTAATCCTCCTTAAAAAAATTTGACCTTCATATACAATTTCGTTCGACTTCTTCAAAGCGTTCCACATCTCCATGTTATGCTCATACATAATACACCAACCCAACATTATGTCGGGGCTAAATCCAGGCCAATAAGAGGTTCCGAATATCGGAGGCAATGGACAATTGGCTTGCACCTATTCATCAAATTATACCATATATGGAACGTATAAAGCGTATTATGTGCTAATGAGAGAACACACCATCTATTGCATTCATCAATGCAACTTCATTGTCGGTCACTATAACCCTAGAAATATCATCACCTCGGAAGATTGCCTTAACTTATTGTTTGGCGTACGGTGACTTCGTCGAAGTACGCCAAAGAATATTGAACAATGGCATCTCATACTTGTTCTTCTTATAAATGCAATCCATTATTAGAACTTCATGAAAGCATTGAGCCAATTAAACACTCGTCGGATGCGCAATGAAGAGTTGAGTTATCTCTTCGTCCGAATCCACATCCTTTTGAACCGCGTAGTCTTTCTCTTTGGCCAAAAGAAAAAATTGTTGTATCACTTGTCTATCTCTTCATTCCTTCTTTCTAATTGTCTCAATTGCATTGTAAATGGTGGACAAAGATGAGTGGTTATCCTTGTTATCCTTCTTTAGTATTTGGAGCATTTGAAGCGATGAAATACTCATTGTCCTCATTTTAGCTACCTTTTCCATTTCTTGAGGAGTTAGCTTTTTCGCCGTGAAATGTCCTTCAAGATTCTCCTGACAAGACCTTCCATAATCTTGTAGAGAACCCATTCATCCAAATCTTTGTTGTAATTAAATGCTATCTTGAATGGGCATTTAATCTTCTTTGAGAAAGTTTTGTTCTTCCTATTTGTCTTTCCTTTATAAACATAACCCTTCCTCTTGTGGATTTTCTTGGGATCACCGCTTCTCTCACAAACCATTTCAAAGCAAGTTTGGCTTTCTTTCCCATTCAAAACTAATATGCACATGTATTTTTCTGCATGTTGTCTAGCCCAACTCTTTGCCTCTAGCGGATCTTTGAATACCAAGTCATTCATGTAGTGATGGAATGTGTCTTCGAACAAAATATCAACTAGGAAGGTTGATTTTCCATTGGTATTGGATCACATGCAACCCACGAGAAATAGCACGACGTTAGTACCAACAAAACAAGAAACACTTACATGTTCGACAATGTAAACAATTTTATCGACTGTGCCGAACAGAGAGTTCGGTTATCTAAACTGTATAAAAAATTTATGATCTTTCCGAACTTGTTCTTTCGACTTTCTATTAGAAGTTCGGCAACGAAATTAGTGCACCCGACTAAACCGAAATCTAGAGTTCGTTATATAATCTCTAAACAAATTTGCGATCTTGTCGAACTAAAAGTTCGACAACAAAAATAGTAAACTCGAGTAAACCGAACTATTATCTGTATACTCTATAAAAATAGTTCTTCTACGTTTTTTGGAAAAAGATAACCGAACTCTCAAAACCTCCATTAAAATAGAGTTCGGTTACCTGCGTCTGCTGAAACAAGGAACCGAACTGCACATACAAAAAATTTCGGTTACTTGTTCTTCAGGACAGGTAACCAAACTACTTTGACCTAGCCGAAATTGGTTTCTGAAATTTTCAGTTTAGCCTATTTTTTGCCAAATTCAAGCTATATTAACTAAATTTGAGCCATACCTGAGTACACATAACTTCATCCTCTGGTTGATAAAATCCATAATTTGGGTCGTTAGATTGAGTTTGGGGAAAAAACATTCACCATCTAACAAATAACTCATACCCGGATCGTTAGAAAGATTGAAAAATACACTAGGAGATGGAGGAGGTTCTGATTCGAAGAAGGAGTTATCATCACAATAATTACTCGTATCATATTTACCAAACTCATAATAAGATTTTTTGGGTTCACCCATCTTTTCTTCTTCTTCTTCTTCTTCTCTCTCAATAATTCCTTTTCTAACTAAACTATCCTATTAATAAATCAATATTCACTAATCACTAATTAATCATACACTAACTAATTTAATTACCAAGGGTAAATTTGGTATTAAAAAAACTTAAATAAGGGTGACTAAAAATTACTTCTAATCTCCACCCAAAAAATGAATAATGGCCCCCTCCAAAATGGAGTGGTGCCCAAAAAACGGTTCCTTCAATGAGTCATCATGATCTCCTCCCTTTGGACCTAGGTTACCTCAATACTCTTATGAAAGCCCAATTATCACCCCTTATGGGCTTGGTACTCGTATGAATATATTTTTAGTGTATCAACAACTAGTCATTTTGTTTTGATAGAACGAGAACTTACATTTCTTGCAGCTATTGCCACTGGTAATATCATGGATGCATGGTTCACAAGCATTGGGAAGGAATCAAAATGCTCATAAACGTGAACGTTCAGCTACAGTAGCTACACCCACTAATTCTGGTTATCATAAGGGAAAATTGGGAATATGTCCCATTTTCACTAATTCGTTTGGGGATCTATCCCATAACGGAAAAAAAATTAAGGGATCTATCCCAGAGAGAGGAAAAAACCGTTATATACATTATATCCCACATGTGTGAACTTACACATGCAAGAGATTGACTTTTCTACCCTCAACATTTAGACGAGCGACGCCATCAATCTTAATGTCCCTAAAATCAGTACATTCCAAATCCCCAAAATTCCATTAGTTTATAATGTTGGACCGAAGCTCAAGGGTCAAATCCTTGTACTGAAATCCAACAAATTGACATCAATAATCAACGCCATATTCAATTAAACCCATAACCAACTCCACTTGATTCAGCCATCAAGAACAACTAATGGAAATGAAGTAGGTGTTACTGGTGGTATTGCGTTCGCAGTAGACAGATATGCGAGCTGCTGGAGCTCATCTTGCAACATAACATCAACCAATTTGTCTCCATCACCAATACGCCCATCTAATGGATTCTCTCGTCATCTGTTTCTTTTATGCGGGAATTTACAGTGGGATGCGATATACACAGAAGAAACCTAATCTAACCTATAAGCTCGTGTGAAACAAACATGGGGATCCAAAACTCGACCGTCTGATCTCTAGGTGAAGTGTGCTCATCCAAACGATAAGGGTACAAAGGTAAATTTATCGCATGTGTAAGCCCACACATGTGGGATATAATGTATTTAACGGTTTTTTTCTCTTTATAGGATAGATCCCTTAATTTTTTCCGTTATGGGATAGATCCCCAAACGAATTAGTAAAAATGGGACATATTCTCAATTTTCCCTTATCATAAACATCAACATCACAATAACCAAAGCCACCCCACCGCCACGTCGGCAACCATGTATACTCAAGTATATATATGAGCAATGAGTAGTTCTTCATCATTCTTATCTTTACCGCTTCCCTCCATCGATAAACCATCATTAGGTATCCGAGATTGGCCTACGGTAGAAAAACCATCATTAATAAGCAAACTTTGTTCTCAGCTGTCGGTTCTAGTTAACCTGTGGGTTGGTATATTTTTGTTTTAACTGTTTTAAATTTTTAAAAAATGGAATACTAAAATAGCTCAAGATTCCCCGCAAGAATAACTCCTTCCAGAACCAACCAATTGCTTGGAACTTGCCTCATCAATGTGAGCCCAATTAAGTCAAAAGTTAGCAGAGCTTATTAAACAAAGCATCTAATTCCCATCATCACGCATGATATCCATATGGAGATTTCTAAATCTTGGATCCATCAAAGTCAACAACACGATATATACATATGCAGCAGATCCTCTGTACCGGAGGAGACGTGCCTGTCCTCTGTCCCTGCCTACCAACGGACGCCACATGTTCAGAACCTTAACAACATTTAGCTTGCCGTCTCTGTCTAACTAATTTGGTGGTAAATACTTTTTAACAAAACAAAAATATATAAATAATAAAAACAAGTTTATCTTTCCAAAGTTCATTTAGACACAAGCAATATGATTCATCAACTGGATCAGTCCAAAGAAAATTACGGGATTTTTTTTTTTTTTTAATTTTGAAGCTTATCTCACAGTTTTTGTTATGTTAACAACTATCAAGTTTTATTTTGTTGTTTGTTCATCTCTCGATTAATTTTATTAAATTGGGTAAATTCATTATTTATGGTCGTTGATTTAGGAGATATAAATGATTTCTTTGAAGTGGACAAGAAATAGGGTTTGCTTGTGTCTTATGCGCAGAATTTGCGAAATTAACTTCGAACTCTTAAGAGCATCTCCAACAGTTAATGTGCTAAAAATCCTATGTGAAATTTTTATTTAGATCCTTATTTAGAGCAATGCGCCCCACCAAGCGGGGGTGACTATACCCATTTTTTTGGTCTCGTAACCAGACAAAGCGAAGCGGGACGGACCATCCACCAAATACCAGACTAAATGAACAACCCCGCTGGTGGGCGATTATATTTGGTCGGGGGACCAAAGACTAAACCCAAATATAGTCGAGCGTGCATATAATGTTCGCCCCAAAACCAGGCGAACTTAAAGTTTACGCCTCACACCCGGCGGGGATATAGTTTACGCCCCACACCAAGCGGGGGTAAAATGTTCGCCACACCATTTTTTTTTTTTTTTTTTTGTTGAGCGAACATTATATGTGATCCTGGTGTGGGGCGAACATTATATGTGATCCCCACACCAGGCGGACATTATATGTTCGCCCCCCCTTTTTTTTTTTTTTTAGCCGGGCGGGGATAAAGTTTACGCCCCACACCAGGCGAACTTATACTCCCCGCTCGACTAAATTTACTCGCCACCCACTGCGTCACACGATGGACCAAACTAAAATTTGGTCTTTTTTTTTGGTCTTTGATCTTTGGGTTTAGTCGCACTGCTGTGGATGCTCTTATGGGGTCATACATATGTGGAAAAAATAATAATACTTTGATCATGAACCATCTCCAATAGTATGGGGTCTTATTTTTAAAATTTGTTGTTTTGGATAATGATAAAATTGATTCCCTCTTTCCAATTGGTTCATAATAATTTATTTAAAAATTAAAAAATTAAAAAATAGTTAAAATGATGATGTGGAGGTCATTCCCAAGGTCTAAATAAGACCTTCTCTAAGACCTTCATATTTATTTTAACACCCTTCCTATTTTTTATGACCCACTGTTGGAGATGAATTTAATGTAAATGAGGGTCTAAAATCCTATGTGTCATGAAAAAAATAAAACCTCCACCCTCTGTTGGAGATGCTCTAAGATTTGGAAAATAGAGAGAACACAAAGGCATATTGATCTTTTTAAAGTTTTTGTGCTTTTTTAAATAAATAAATGTTAATCAGTTTTCACTCTTTTGAGCAAACAAACTCTGTTAACCATCCAACTAATGGAGACATGTGGCGTCCGTTAATAGGCAGGGACAGAGGGGCAGGCACGTTTCCGGTACAGAGGATCTGCTGCCATCCGTGATGCCCGTAACAAAAACCATAACAAATTGGAAGTTTCGGATTCCATATCACATACTTGTGTGTTTGCCGCATAAAGTGGTACTTGCACTAGTACTGGCTTATTAGCTAGTACTTGAAGAGATTTTATTTTTCGATCTATTTCTTCTTTTGCTAATTGAAGTTACATGGGAGAATTATTTGATGATTTGGTAGGGTTTTTGATGCATGAGGAGGAGGAAGTAGTACAGAAAAACACTGCAGCAGAGATCTTAGCCAGTGAGGAGGGTAATGATGATCCTATGATCATGCCTACTGGAATGGTAAGCAGTTTCAACAATGGCACTGATGATTGTCAAGATCAGCTAGAGGAAGCAGATTGGTATACTCAATACTCGGATCTACATTCTCCTGATCATCTTGCTGAAGAACTGGTGACGTATTATACTAATCATCCATCTAATGATATTCAACCCGATAATTTATTAATAGAAGCCAATGGTTCTTTTCAAGAAAATGATGGTCTTATGGATCAGTACATTCATGGTGAGACGACATGGCCTCCGCAACAGCAAGCAGCAGATAATAATTGTCCAGATGGTCATCAGCCACAGTCTTCAACATCATTATTACCTAATCAATTAATAGATGCCAATGGTTCTTTTCGAGAAAATGATGTTCTTATTGATCAGTACATTCACGGTGAGACGACATGGCCTCTCCAACATCAAGCAGCAGATGATAATTATCAAGAACGTCCGTTACTTAAACTAGTAGGGGAACCTGTTGTTAAACAGCCGGAAAGTAGAAAGAAAGGTAAACAGGTACTCCATGGGGAAGAAGAAGGAGATCATGCATTAGGAGCGGCTGAAGCCAATGGTTTCCTTAAAGATCTCGTTATTGCTAATGAAGATGTCCATGGTGAAGGTACGAAAGTTACTCTACTATTTTTTTATATTTTGTTTACATGACACGTTAAGTAAAAAACTTACTCCGAGTAAAAATCTTCTTAGTGCGACTTTGTGCACCCCTACTGGGGGTGCACGTTTCCTCCCATCCTCATTGGTTTTACATCTAACTTTGGTTATTTACCTTTTTGCATTTTTAAAACAAGGGATTTTTATACATGAGGAATTGGAGAAAGAACAGTCAGAAACACAGATTCCAAATTATCTAATTAACTGTTTACAACTCTCTCCTATTTCTCTATCAAATTGATAACTTTGCAACTCCCAATGGTCGTATATCTCTGATAGAACCTTCAACCTTGGTTATCTCTCTTAGAAGTAAAAACTAATTTCATAAGATCTGTACTTATTCTAACTATAGCTACATAACGAGAATATTAGATTGATGGATACAAACATGAGAATGACTTAATTCATATATCCATGATTGACGCTTTAAACTTTTAAAACGAGAGATATTTCGCTTGGTGGAGAAAGATTAGGGATTGCCATTTGCCCCACCCAAGCCCATCCCCGTGGGTACCCGCCCCATTTGGGTAGGGTTTTACCCGCATAAATGGGGATGGGTTCGGGTATGGGTAATACCCGAAACCTAAGCTATGGGGATGGGGTGGGGATGGGATTCCAGGTCCCCGCCCCATACCCGCCCCGTAGCTTTCATATTATAAGGGTTTAGATTTTTATGCTAGAATTTGTATCGAATTTTTATACTTCTACCACTTAGTCGAGCTTTCTTTCATTTATTTTTATACTTCTACCACTTCTTTCATTTATTATATTCTTGATCGTTCTTGTATATTCATCACTTTCGCTTCTTCGTTGTGATCAGACACATTCTCTAAAAGTTAAAATAGTGAAAACGATACAGATAATGCAATGGTTAACATGGACGAAGATAGAATGAGAAAAGAAAAAGTAGCAAAACTAATAAGTCATTTCTGATTCTTTTGTTCAGTTTAAGATGAATTTCTGAATTTTAAATTTTAGAATGCATTATTCTTATGTTATTATTTTTGTTTAAGTTTTGATCATAAATACATATATATATATATATATATATATATTAACACCGTGTTACGGGTAACCCATGGGAAACCCGCCCCATACGGGTATTCCCCATACCCGCCCCGCCCCAATTCATGTGGGTAATGGGGAGGGTATGAGTATTTTTTTTACGAACGGGGCAATGATTGGGATTGTCATACCCGCCCCATGACCATCCCTAAGAAAGATATGGTATTCAGACGGTTTTGTGGTGTGGCAGTGTTGTTGAGTAATAATAGATTATGTTAATTCCGTGGCGCAACAAAAAATGTAACTTGATAAAATATAAAACATGGCTGATCTTTTCAGTGTTGAAATAAATTTGGTTAAAATACATGATAATTAGAAGAAAAAAATATACTTGAATCAATTGTCACGAAATTCGATAACTACAGACGAACTGCACGAATCAAAATCAAAACTTATGAATTACTTATTATCAGCACGAGTTATACTCTATAGTAAATATGTAATCAAGACTTTTTTTTTTCACGGAAAAAAGGGAAAATTAAAGAATAGCTCTCATGGAAAGCGAAAACTATCAAACACCAAATACAAGCATGGTTAAACTTAGCTCACACCAATAACAACATTCCATTTATAAATTATGGTACTCAAAGAGTAGCCATCAAAAATGTTTGTATGTCCAACCTAATTAAAAAGTTTACATTTTAATGCAATCACCAATTGGTTCTAGTTTCTTTTCCTTGAACCATAAAGAAGGTTTTTTTTTTCTCCCCAGATAGTCCACCAAACCGCGAATGGAACAAGACACCACAGTTTATTAGTCATTTTGTGACCCTTTTTGTTTGGTCATTCCCAAAGAGTAGCCTTTATTGAATCGGCAAATTTCCAATCTATTCCAAAACTACTTAAAAATTAGTTTCATGGCTTAGAGGTCTCCTTACAATGCATGAAAAGATGCATATTTGTTAATTGAGCATCATTACAAAATAGGAAAGTACTATGATTTTACTTACCAGCTTGCTGCAGAAAGTCAAGAGTCGGAGATCCATTATAGCATCATGCCCATACCAAGAATGAAACTTTCAATGGAACTTTGAGATTCCATAGTGGTTTATGAGGAAACATAAGATATCCATCCACATCCAATGAGATGTAACAATTAGCAACAGAGAAATCATCCCCAGCGGCAATCCACTTTATTTCGTCATCTTCATTTGCATTAGTAATAACATAAACCAGGTCGACCAATAGCTGTAACAAAAGAACTACTTCACCTAGCTCATGCACATTCAAATTTCTAGAGAAATATAAAGACCATGCAGACTCTTCAGAGATGCACTCCTTTATAGTAGCATTCTTCTTTCTAGACAGTTTATAGAGAGCATTATATATAATAAACCTGCGATGAATTCTCCCCAATCCATTTGTCCTTCCAAAATAAAATTCTACTACCATTCTTGACTGTGAAAGAATCATTCTGAGTTATTTGGTTTTTGGCTTTTAATATACCAACCCATAAGCTTAGTTTAATCGGAAGACTAGAGCTATTTGACAAAAAAGAATTTGGATGACCTTTAAATTTTTGATAAATAATCTGCCTCCATAAAGCTCTAGTCTTTTTTTCGTACCTCCAAATCCATTTACAATGAAGAGCCTTGTTGACAAGCTTGAGCTTTTTAATTCCAATCCCACCTATGTATTTATAAAAACAAGCACTTGACCAAGAAACCCAACTCCTCTTTTTAGAGTTTGTAGAAGAACCACAAATGAAATGTCTCATTATTTTCTCTATTTTTTTCATAACAGAAATAAGCATTTGATATATAGAGAGATAATGAACTGGCAAACTAGCTAAGACACTATTTACTAATATCAACCTATGGCCTTTGGATAAGTACCTACTCTTCCATGTAGCAAGTCTTTGATGAATTTTTTGAATGATAACCTCCCACATAGATTTGCACTTAGACCTACTCCCTAAGTGAATACCCAAGTAGTTTATTGGCCATTGAGATAGGCTACATCCAAAAATGCTAGCACATTGTTCTGCGTTATGATTACTACCAATTCCAACAATAGTATTTTTTCTAAAGTTAACTTTTAAACCAGAGATAAGTTCAAAAGAAAACAAAATGTTCTTCAAAGTGGTTACCTGATTAGTAAAATCATCCAAGAATACTATAAGATCATCAGCAAAATGAAGATGTTGAATGCTAGTGCCTATAAGAGAAACATTGAAGCCAGAAATCAGTTCAATTGAAGCAACTTTCTTTATCATTAGAGAGAGAACTTCAACCACCATAATGAAAAGAAAGGGTGATATTGGATCCCCTGTCACTATAATAAGAATTGATAAGAATCTTCACTATTAATAAGAATTGAGAATCGCAAAAGTGATACACCATTCGATCCAACTCCTCCGAATATGGCCAAACCCAAATCTTTCCAACACAATATCCACACAACCCCAATTAGTGTTGTCAAAAGTCTTCTCAAAGTCAACTTTGCGCACAATACCTGGTTTATCCTCTCTTTTTCTTGAGTCAATTAATTCTGCAGCTATCAACATTCCATCGTTTATCTGTCTTTACAAAAGCTCCCTGAAAATCAGAAATTATAGACGGCAACACACTCTTTAATCTCACTGCAAGTAACTTATAAATAATCTTGTAGACTCCACCTATCAACCTGATTGGTCTAAAATTATGGAGAGAAACAGAAATTGCACATCTGATTCTGGTTGGGTATAACTTGCCCATCTGATTTTGGTTGGGTATAACTTGCACATCACTATTGATCGGTGACGTCTACGATTGTCGTCCACAACAATAACCACAAGAAATTAGGAATGCATGACCCAGCAATAATTTTAAACGCATCTTAATTTTGTTTTGCATACTCGATATGAATGAAGTTTGTTTTCTATAAATAAAGAGGATCATCATACCTTAGAAACTAGAACAGATAAACTAGTCATAATATCATCATGTAGTTGTTTGTTTGGCGCATAGTACTAGACCTGTGATTTATTAGTTAGCACTTGAAGCGCTTTTCTCTGTCGATTTATTTCTTATTTTGCTTACTGAATCGACATGGAAGCATTTAATGATTTGGTAGAGTTTTTGATGCATGGGGAGGAAGCAGAGACCTTAGCTAGTGAGGGTAATGATGATCATATGATACCTGCAACTGGGACGATAAGCAGTTCCAGTAACGGCACTGATTATGATGTTCAGCTAGGAGAAGAAGCAGATTGGCATGCTCAATTCTCGGATCTACATTTACTTGATCACCATCAAAATCATCTTGGTGGAGATATGATTATGTACGATAATAATCACCCATCTAGTGATATTCAGCCTCATAATCTTTCACTAGATGTCAACGGTTATTTTCAAGAAAATGATGGTCTTATTGATCAGTACATTGATGATGAGACGACATGGCCTATGCAACAGCAAGCAGCAGATAATAATGGTCATCAGCCACACTCTTCAACATCATTTGTACCTGTAGTACCTCGTATCGATGATAACGTATTAATCGACAATAACGATGAACAACAACAACTACTGCAAGTACAAGAACCACAAGAACGTTCATCGAAGTTAGTTCAACTAGTAGAACCTATCGTTAAGCGAACAAAAAGAAGAAAGAAAGGTAAACCAGTACTCGTTGTTAACCATGGGGAAGAAGATGATGTATTAGGAGCAGCTGAGGCCGATGGTTTCCTTAAAGATCTCGTTATTGATGATGACTACGATGATGGTGAAGATAATATTGGTGATGACAATCAATTGTTGTCAGTTGCGAGTAAAAATCTAATGTCTGAACGGATTAGAAGGAAGAGATTGAACAAACAGTTACTCACCTTAAGAGGGATGGTCCCTAACATTACCAAAGTATATATTTTTCTTTTTCTATATATATTTTAGTTTCTTTTTCCCATGCATGCATATTCGATATATATAGTGATTGAGTTTCTATGATTATTTGAAAATGCAGATGGATAAGAGATCTGTTCTTGTTGATGCTCTGGCTTATCTACAAGATATACTTCACCGGACAAAACTTGCAATTGAAAATGAGCAGAATAATATCTCTAATAGTGTTGAGACTGCTACTGAAGATCCTGATGGTGCCATGGTAGAGTCTTCAACTTCACCTGATTCATCCCCAGTAGATGTCGAAATCAATCATCCTCCTTGTCACCATCTAGGAGTGGTATCAGACAAGAACGTGGTCAGTGTCAATGTTGATGCTCACCCCCAGCCGATTGAAAAGTTGACGGCACTTGTATCGTCAATATCACCATACAGTGCAATTTCTCCTGCCATAACACTGGTAAAATAGTAATTAATATATATTGTGAATTATAAGGTTCCAAATATACAGGGGTGTTTTTAAGTATCTGCTTCAAACTAGTTAGTCTGAATTCGACCCGCCCACTGACTTACTACATATTAAGGTGATAGGAAACTTTTAAATCAAGTCACGAATATGTCCAACAAGTTGGGTACTAGACTAATGTCGGATTAAATTATCGAATTATATACTGCTGAGTTCCAAGTCTTAGTTGAATCAAACTTGGAGCCTGATATAAAAATAAATATAAAGTATCGATTTTGTTTTAGTGTTTTTCGTCGAATGCAGGGTCAACGAAATAAAAAAAAAAGATAGTAAGATTAGATGCTTGTTTTTACGTGGTGAAAGCTAAGTATCCGCATTGATCTCTATTATCTCATTAGTTTATTTAAATTTGTTGAGTGCATTAGATGGAAGCTGAGAAATTAGACGAGGAGAGATATCTATTGAAGGTCGTACACAACAAAGCACCAAGAGCCATGGCTCAAGTTCAAAGATCTATCGAAATGCTAAATGGCATTCAGTTTATTGATGTTTCCGTCTCTGAATACGATCAACATCACATGCAATCTTCAACCTTTCTCCGGGTAAGTTGTTTATGTACCATCGGTATTTGTGCATATTGAGGGAATTATATGTTTTTTCAAGATTTATTCCTCGACAAACAAGTGATTTTGTGCGCATATAACTGCAATGCCTAGAAATAATCATTCTTTTAAGATGATCACGTGGTAAACTGAATAATATTAAGAACATGACCATTAATTTATTTTTTCCATACCATTTTTTGGATGGCATCAGCAAGTGTTCTATCATAACTTAATTAAATTAGGAGTTATATTCGTTGTAGGTTAAGAAAGCTAAAGGATCGGTATTTGTGACCGACGCAGAAAACCTCGTAGAAAGGGTGAAAAAAATGGCGAAACAGCTGGGTGTTCGTCTTCCTCGTGCTGTCTCTTCAGCTGCAGACGATTAATATATCGATTCATGTTATGTAATTTTTTATGGCTTGGAGATCGAATAACTTTGAGGGTAAAATAAGGATATTTGGAGTGTTTTGCGTTTCGTTACTGTTATATATGTTGTACGATTCGAAAAGCAATTATTATGAGCATCATATGCTGATGCACTTTATGTTTGGGGTCAAAGAGTCATCTACAACCTGGAATATTCGAGGGCGACCCACTGAAAAAGGAATAAAATCAAGATTCACTGCAGAAGGAATAATATTTGAGGGCGACCCACTACAGGAGGATATGGTTGGCATCTTCTTGTACTCCACTGCAGAAGGAATAATGTGTTTCTAGAATCTGACACCTTCTTTTAATTAGGATGTCCACCGTAGGGATGGAGTTATGTCTGGCTAGCCAAGCAAATAGTCGTATTTTGGGTGTAATTTTCCATACAATATTGTATTCTTTAGTAGAATCTTGATTTTGTTTTTGTGTAAGCCATTCATAACAATATGTTAGTAACTTAACTGCTCGATATAGCCGCATATACACCAGTTCTGAATCTTTCATCAAAATATTTCAAGGATAAACTAGCGACCAGGATAACTCGGACTGTTTTATGGATTCGGGCCTTCGGCCCTAGATGCTACATGCATCAAAATTAGAACCTAAAATTTCAACAGTCTTATCTATTCAAGTGTGAAATCAAAAGAAGGAAAAAACACTCGAGAAAAAACATGATAACCTAAAATTTCAACAGTCTTATCTATTCAAGTGTGAAATCAAAAGAAGGAAAAAACACTCGAGAAAAAACATGATATAAATTTGGAGTGATTACTACTTGGGTCCTTCCAAGTTCCAACAATGTAATGAAAAATTTAACGCTCTTTCCACAAGGACCCATCCCTCTCTATTCTTTAAATTTGTAAACAGCAAAACAAGTTTTAGTAACGGCATTTCTTAAAGCACAAATCTCTATCTTTATCCCCGAAGAAATCCATTTTTATTGTAGAAAATGACTGCTTCACCTTTTGTCCGACTTTTAATATTAAAATGACTATTTTACCCCTGGTTTGGAAGTTAATGATATTTTTCAACACAAAATTGGTCAAAAAGACCAAAATCAACAATTCCTGGGTGAAAAAGACACTTAGGTTTTGATACTGTTTAAATAGCCAAAAATTAAAAAGATACTGTTTAAATGGACAAAAATTTAAAACTAGGCGAGGATGTAACCAGTTTCATCCTGTCCATTTTCAAATATTTTTTTCTTATTTTTATTTTACATAGGATGCATCCAGTTTCATCCTTGCTATTTTTTTAGTATAAGCCAGGATGAATCCAGTTTCATCCTTGCTATCTTTTTTTGGCTATTTCACTCGTACTTTTTTTTGCTCGTCCATTTGAACCGTGTTTTAAATTTTTTTGGACAAATGACCCATTTTCTCATTTTTCAATTCATTCGAAAATATGTAAACGGACCATTTTCCCCTTGATCCAAAATTTTACTATACCATAGAATCTTAATTGTTCTATGATGAATATATAGATGGCGCAAAATCAATCTGTGGTTGACTTGTTTCTTCTGTTATCGAAATTCTTGTGCTTAGAACCAAAGTTGTGATCGAACTGGTCTTGAAAGGCTCTGACATATTGCATTTTTAGAGGACGTGGCCATGTGTACACTGCTCTTGGCTTTTATGAAAAACTTGATCAATTGCGAAATAGTTGAATTCAAATTGTTTTAGGTAACTGTTGATGGTGGTTTTTAAACGAAGGGTAAAGTTGTAAAACCCCAAATAACCTAATGTCACTAGTGACACATTTATTAGGACATTTAATGCATGTAGTCAGTAATTAATAGGGGGTATTTTTTTCAACGAAACCCTAACTCCCCTCTGTTCCAATGGCAAATCATGCCAGCCACACCTAGCCCAAGCTAGCCGCGCCATGCCAAATGCACTCTGCCTTGGCCCTAGCTACGCTAATCACACCAAATGCGCCAAAGCATGCCAAACATGCTAGCCGCACCTCCGTTCCAATGGAAAATCATGTCAGCCACACCTAGATTAAGCTAGCCGCGCCATGCCAAATGCACTCTGCCTTGTCCCTAGCTACGCTAATCACACCAAATGCGCCAAAGCATGCCAACCATGCTAGCCGCACCTCCATGCCGATGGAAAATCATGCCAGCCACACCTAGCCCAAGCTAGCCGCGCCATGCCAAATGCACTCTGCATTGGCCCTAGCTACGCTAGTCACACCAAATGCGCCAAAGCATGCCAACCATGCTAGCCGCACCTCCGTGCCGATGGCAAATCATGCCAGCCACACCTAGCCCAAGCTAGCCACACCTCTATGCCAATGGCAAAGCATGCCATCCATACCAAACGCGCCGAAGCATGCCAACCATGCTAGCCGCACCTCCGTGCCAATGGCAAATCATGCCAGCCACACCTAGCCCAAGCTAGCCGCGCCATGCCAAATGCACTCTTCCTTGGCCCTAGCTACGCTAATCACACCAAATGCGCCAATGCATGCCAACCATGCTAGCCGTACCTCCGTGCCGATGGCAAATCATGCCAACCACACCTAGCCCAAGATAGCCACACCTCTATGCCAATGGCAAAGCATGCCAGCCATACCAATAGCGCCGAAGCATGCCAACCATGCTATCCGCACCTCCGTGCCGATGGCAAATCATGCCAGCCACACCTAGCCCAAGCTAGCCACACCTCTATGCAATTGGCAAAGCATGCCAGCCATACCAAACGCGTTTGAAGCATGCCAACCATGCTAGCCGCACCTCCGTGCCGATGGCAAATCATGCCGACCACACCTAGCCCAAGCTAGCCGCACCTCGTGCCAATGGCAAATCATGCCGCCCACACCAAGCGCGCCAAAGCATGCCAGCCATGCTATCCGCACCTCCGTGCCAATGGAAAATCATGCCGAACCAAACTTAGCCCGAGCAGCCGTGTCATGCCAAATGCACTCGCCTTGGCCCTAGCTACACTAATCACGCCACGCCAAGCCAAACACCCTTACAGCCGCGGCATGCCAAAGTAACGCCCACACCTAGGCTTGCAAACCATGCAACCTAGGCCAAATTGGCCACGCAAGCCATTGGCACATGCCAACACGCCATTTGGTAGCTTTCCTACCAAGGCGCGACCCAAGTTGGCCACGCATGCCATTGGCACATGCCAACACGCTCGCTGGTAGCTTTTTCTACCAAAGCGCGACCCAAATTGGCCACGCACGCCATTGGCACATGCCAACACGCTCGCTGGTAGCTTTTTCTACCAAGGAGCCGACCCAAATTGGCCACGCACGCCATTGGCACATGCCAACACGCCGCCGGTAGCTTTTTCTACTAGGGCGCGGCCCAAATTGGCCACGCATGCCATTGGCACATGCCAACACGCTCCGCTGGTAGCTTTTTCTACCAAGGCGCGACCCAAATTGGCCACGCACGCCATTGGCACATGCCAACACGCTCGCTGGTAGCTTTTTCTACTAGGGCGCGGCCTAATTGGCCACGCACGCCATTGGCACATGCCAACACGCTCGATGGTAGCTTTTTCTACCAAGGCGCGACCCAAATTGGCCACGCATGCCATTGGCACATGCCAACACGCCCAAATTCGCATGCCATTGGTAGCGATAGCTTTTTCTACTAGGGTGCGGCCCAAATTGGCCACGCATGCCATTGGCACATGCCAACACGCTCGCTGATAGCTTTTTCTACCAGGCGCGACCCAAATTTGCCACGCATGCCATTGGCACATGTCAACACTCTCATTTGGTAGCTTTTTCTACCAAGGCGCGACCCAAATTGGCCACGCATGCCATTGGCACATGCCAACACACTTTCGGTAGTTTTCTTACCAGGAAATGGCCCTAATGGCCGAGCATGCTATTGGCACATGCCAACACGCATCGCTGGTAGCTTTTCTTACCAGGCCACGGCCCTAATGGCCGAACACGCCATTGGCACTTGCCACACACGTCACTAGCAGGCATTGCCACTTACACTCAACGTACAACATACCACCAAGGCATTCCGCACATGCCACACACGCCACTAGCAGCTTTGGCATTGCCACTCGCACTCAAGATGTAACCCGCAACAAAGGCATTCCGCACATGCCAATGGCACATGCCACACGCGCCACTAGCAGCGCCACTTGCACTCAAGGTGCAACCAACACTCGAGATATCAACACAACCGGGAATGCTTTCCCGGGTTTTGGTTTAGCGGTCACTGACTTGCAGCGTACACTACGCTCACATTAAGAAAGCGTGAAAAGGAATAAACGGTCAAATAAATGAGGAAATAATGGTGAAAACGTTTTCACCCATAAACACCATGCGGTTACCACCTCCTCCCATTATTTCACCATTTACTCTCTTCCTTCATGAGGCCTGGTACGTTTCAATCTCGACTTGTATAAATAGGTCTTACCTATTTCCACCGGACAACAAGTCTCGTCAGAGAAAAATACAACACTCTCGAAAAGGCAACTTGGCAAGCTATCCAAAAGCTTTCATCTCTTGCAAGCGTCCTAAGCTTTCACTTTTTGATACAAGTCGAGACACTACTCTCCCGCACTATTCCGGCCTCAACACCTTTCTTTGCTTCCCTCCCAAATCAACCCTTCTCCTCCACTTTGTGACCGAAGCAAGTCCGGAACAGCCATTTCTTGGTTTAGGCCGGACTTGTACCGATTGATCTCTCGAATCTATAAAGTGCTCACGTGCAAAGATATTTTTTTAGGGTTTAAACCGCTTTTCACTCACCTACCAAATTTACCGAAATCGGCGAAACGATTTTCACCTATAAACAATTAGCGACCACGGGGGAGGATTGATCTATCGGCTACAATGTCGATTTGTCGATCTCGTTCTTCGACCCAGATGTCAAGATGGTAGGGGAAGGCGACTCAATCCGACTCAACTACCGTGACAACCGGTTACCGGTTGTAAAAACTACACAAGAAAACGGGACTCGTCAAGATGCTGGCCCGGCCGATTGGCGACTTCTTTGCGCGATGCTACCAGCAAATCCGCCTTTTACTTGGAGAGGGCGTGTTCGCAAAAACCTATGAAGTGAGTAAAATTAGACTGGGAAAGATATACCATCTATTTTTAGGTTCTTAGTAAAACCTTCATACTATTGCGTCTTGTGCCTATTGCTAGCATACACTTTCATAAAAGCAATATTCCTTTCACAAAACATAATCGAGTTATATTATCAAAACCATTCATCCCGAAATAATCCAATATCCTCAAAAGCTACCACTATCTATCAAAACCGGTCGAACTTTGAACCGGACATCCAAGATGTTGTCTCAAAAAAAAAAGAAAAAAAAAGAACCTAAATGAAAGTTTGAGAGAAACAATCAAGGAAAATCATTCAACGGAGGTCCGCTTTTTCTTGGAGAAAGTCAACTTTGCGTCTTCAAGAGCCGCTCTCTTCATAATTAACATATTAGAAAGCTTTTCGAGTTCTACCTCCTGTCGTGCAATCTCCTCGGCGGAAAGGCTTTCGATTGCTGCATCTTTCAACTTATGGATCTCAAAGAAGGCCTTCGACAAACCAAGAAGTGTTGAACTCATTTTCTACGCACACGTCGCGATGGTGCTCCCAGTCGGCAATAACGTCTTCAGAAACGGTGTGACCAGTCACCTCACGCATATCCTCGATGGAAGATAAAGCCTCTTCCACACGCTTAACTGTGAGCAAATCGACTAGTGACCTTCTTGGTTGTGGCCATATGTCCGTACTTCTCCCAGATTCTGGTGTACAACGCCTCATACTTAGCCAACACGCTGAAACCGCCAACCAGCACATGACCTCGGATAAGGAACCAAGTACGGGGATCAAAAATGGCGCTCGTGAATGGCCTTACGACTCGCAAAGGGTCTTCTTCCATGTCTACGGCAGCAACCATCAGAGAATCATCCACCGTTTGAACCACATCTGTGCCCGGCGATTGGCTAACTCCTATCTCCAAGTCACCGGCGGTGGTCACCAAAGGCAAGTTTTCGTGTGGCTCAACCCTAGAATCGTCCTCCGAACCGAATTCTTCCTGCGAACTTGAGTTAGACATTTTTCAAAAGAAGAAACGGAAGAAAAAAGAAAAGAAGCGCGAAACTCACCGAACCACTTCCCGAAAAAGAACCAGTCTTGCCCGTAAGAATCACTCTCACTTGTCGAACTTTCTTCTTTCTCGACTCATCACCGCTATGAGTAGGCTCGGTCGCGCGGAATTCTTCGAAGAAATTGTCGTCTCCCGGAAACGTGCAAGGGCGCGAAAGCATTAACACTACCGAAGCCCTGGAAGAAACAAGACACATGTTTTCAGCGAGAAATTCACGTGTTTTGAGATAAACCAACATGGAGGCGACACATACCCGGTTATTGGAAGAAGCGAAAGACACGAGAGCTGCGGGAGGATCTTTTGAAACCGTCCGAACCCGCCAAAGACGATTCTTCGTTCTCTGTTCCTTTGCTGGGTAATTTCCGAATTGCTGTGCAACTTTCGCTTGGGATCTCTCAACATTGGATACTTTTTCAAAACCGCTGGGAAGGTTTACAACGAACATTCTCCACCACGTGATTTACAAAATCTTGGATCATAGTGAACTCATCGTACGTAACTCATTATAGCCAAAAGTCGTCGAAGTTACTCTTCCCGTCCGAAAGAAGGGAAGGCGGATACCGTCTCAAGGGCACCGGCATTGAGGGCGGCATGCAATGAATCCTTAGGAACCACCAAATTTGGTAAGAAAGAGGCACCCTTGATCGAAACCCATGTGACGAGCAAAAGACGGTCAATATTATAAGCAGCTATTCGGAAAGACCCCATGAAGAAAGACGGCATATAACCGGACATGCAACTTTGAACAAACAAGTTTTCACCAACACTCAAGCTGCCGTCAGAAGATAAGGACATGAGCGGAGCAGAAGCAAAGGTGTCAATTTGAGTCACCGACCTATGGACCGGATCCCATGGGCGAAAATTGATTTCATGCGACTTATCGAGAAGACTAACCAAGCTCATGCCAACTCTTGGACGCTTGTTCACCCATCGAAGAATTCGGGAGCCGCCCCAACTCGCGGGGATCGAAGGCAACGGTTTAGGAGCATACTTCTCAAAGTGCTCCCATAGCCAGACTTTTAGGAAAACAACGTGCACATATGAATCCACTTTCATGAAACCATTCGAAACTCGCATGTTCGCAACTAGGTGATCCAGATGCACATACAGGGAACCAAGGAATAGCTTACCAATGGGAAGAACTTCACCTTTTGCTAACTTCACATCAATCACTAGCAACTCTGGTCTTATTTCCTTCTTGCCAGAACCGTCATCAAAAATGTCTCTAGACAACCAGAGAGCCAAAAATGCCGCAACATGAAGATCACTGCTTTTCTGTTTAGGTTCCAGCTCATCCGGAAACCATTGAGATATCCACCAGCTATAAAAGCACCTTTCATCCTCTTTCCGGACGAGAATCCTTCGACTTCGCAGTGGAGTCTTTCCGAGCGTAATCTCCCAACTTAGCGGCAAGGTCTTCCCGCATCTTTTCCTCACCTTCAGACAATCGGATATTAAGATTCCCGGTTACCGGAAGATTCAGCAAGAGAGCCACACTCTCCAAATAGAAAGTTATTTCACCCCATCTACATATGATCGTGTGGGTTTCCGAACACCATCTGGAGATGAAAGCAACCAAGCCCGGATATCCTTCATAATCTGGAGATTTATCAAGCTCGACACCATCAATAATCTGCGCTCGAGTCAAGTTGGTATTTATGTGCTCTCTACTCACCATGAACTCAACCCATCTATCAAAAGAACGCAATGGGCTTTGACACATCCTGAAATCAATGTTGGAAGAATAGTATACCCCTTTATGAAGACAAAACCGTATGGTGTTCTCTGGGCGAACCGAACGTGTTTTCTTTTCATCTTCACCACCGGTTAACAAAATTGGCACGAAACCTGGGTGATTCTTCCGAGCAGGGGCGAGGGGTCTAGCAAAGAATTCATCATCCGTGTTTGGTTTGGAACTATGAACATCCTTCGATGAGGCGAAATTTTGTTCAGGTAACATCTTGTCGGATTTCTTCATAACAGTTTAGTAACGAGATATCTGCACACGAAGAAAGACGAAATTATCTCCCTGACGCATAATCGCACCCAACAAGAAAAAAAGGGGGAGAGGGTGTATTCTCTACGGGTTCAAAACGGCACACGCAGTATTTTCTTCATGGTTCAAAATTATACGCAGTATTTTATACGGGCTCAAGTGCGTCTGCAGTATCCTTCTTCGGGTTCAAAATTATATATGGAGCATTTTTCTACGGTTTCAAAACTGCACGCGCAGTATTTCCTTCAGACCGAAATTCATATATGCAATATTTCCTATGGGTTCGAAGTCATATGAAGCACATATACAGTATTCTTCTTCGGGATTCATATACAGTTGTTTATGAGTAAAAATCGTTTCTGCCGAATTCGGTAGGTGAGTGAGAAACTGGTTCAAACCCTAAACAAATGTGCTGCACGTGAGCACTTTATAGATTCGAGAGATAAACTGTACAAGTCCGGCCTAAACCAAGAAATGGCCGTTCCGGACTTGCTTCGGTCCACAAAGTGGAGGAGAAGGGTTGATTTGGGGAGGGAAGCCAAGAAAGGTGTTGAGACCAGAATAATTCTGGAAGCGTAGTGTCTCGACTTGTATCAGAAAGTGGAAGCTTCGGAAGCTTGCAAGAGATGAAAGCTTTTTGGAGAGCTTGCAAAGTTGCCTTTTCTGAGAGTGTAGTGTTTTTCTCCTGACCGAGACTTGTTGTCTGGTGGAAATAGGTAAGACCTATTTATAGAAGTTGAGATTGAAACGTACCCTGGCCTCATGAAGGAAGAGAGTAAAGGGTGAAATAATGGGAGGAGGTGGTAACCGCATGGTGTTAATGGGTGAAAACGTTTTCACCATTATTTCCCCATTTATTTGACCGCTTTATTCCTTTTCACGCTTTCTTAATGTGAGCGTAGTGTACGCTGCAAGTCGTGACCGCCAAACCAAAACCCTGGAAAGCATCCCCGTTTGTGTTGATATCTCGAGTGTTGGTTGCACCTTGAGTGCAAGTGGCGCTGCTAGTGGCGCGTGTGGCATGTGCCATTGGCATGTGCGGAATGCCCTTGTTGCGGGTTGTACCTCGAGCGCAAGTGGCAATGCCAGAGATGCTAGTGGCGTGCGTGGCATGTGCGGAATGCCTTGGTGGTAGGTTGTACGTTGAGTGTAAGTGGCAATGCCAGATTTGCTAGTGGCGTATGTGGCATGTGCCAATGGCATGTGCGGAATGCCTTGGTGGTAGGTTGCATGGTTTGCGAGTTAGGCTACCAGCGTGCATTAAGTGGGCACGGCTAGGTGATGAAGGCTACCATGAGCGTGTTGGCATGTGCCAATAACATGCGTGGCCTTTAGGGCCGTGGCGTTGGTAGGAAAAGCTACCAGCGAGCATGTTGGCATGTGCCAATGGCATGCGTGGCCGCTAGGGCCGTGGCCTTGGTAGGAAAAGCTACCAGCGAGCATGTTGGCATGTGCCAATGGCATGCGTGGCCGTTAGGGCCGTGGCTTTGGTAGGAAAAGCTACCAGCGAGCATGTTGGCATGTGCCAATGGCATGCGTGGCCGGGGCCGTGGCCTTGGTAGGAAAAGCTACCAGCGAGCATGTTGGCATGTGCCAATGGCATGCGTGGCCGCTGGGGCCGTGGCCTTGGTAGGAAAAGCTACCAGCGAGCATGTTGCCATGTGCCAATGGCATGCGTGGCCGACTTGGCCTAGGTTGCATGGTTTGCAAGCCTAGGGCGCTATATTTGGCATGTGCCAATGGCATAGCGGCTTGGAAATATGGCTTGTGGTGCGTGTTGGCATGTGCCAATGGCACGTACGGCCATGTTGACCTAGTTGCACGTCTTGCAAGCCTAGGGCGCTATATTTGGCATGTGCCAATGGCATAGCGGCTTGGAAATATGGCTTGTGGTACGTGTTGGCATGTGCCAATGGCACGTACGGCCATGTTGACCTAGTTGCACGTTTTGCAAGCCTAAGGCGCTATATTTGGCATGTGCCAACGGCGTAGCGGCTTAGTTTTGCATGGTTGCCAATGAGTGCGATATGTAGTTTGGTTTTGGCGTCGCTGCCATGGTGCGCAGTGTGCGGCTTGGTTTTGGCGTCGTTGCCATGGTGCGCAATATGCGGCTTGGTTTGGCATCGTTGCCATGGTGCGCAGTGTGCGGCTTGGTTTTAGCGTCGTTGCCATGGTGCGCAGTGTGCGGCTTGGTTTGGCATTGTTGCCATGGTGCGCAGTGTGCGGCTTGGTTTGGCTTTGTTGCCATGGTACGCAGTGTGCGGCTTGGTTTGGCATTATTGCCATAGTGCGCAGATGTGTGGCTTGGTTTGGCATTGTTGCCATGGTATGATGTGCGGCTTGGTTTAGCATTGTTGCCATGGTGCGCAGTGTCGGCTTGGTTTGGCATTGTTGCCATGTTGCGCAGTGTGCGGCTTGGTTTGGCATTGTTGCCATGGTGCGCAAAGATGCGGCTTGGTTTTGGAATTAGGGTTACGTGTCGAAAACCCTAACTGGGTATTTTGAAAAATACCCCTATTAATTATTTACACCGAGTTAAATGCTCTTAGTTAATGTGTTGCGGGTAACACTAGGTCATGGGGTTTTACGATTTTACCCCTTGTTTAAAAACCACCATCAACATTAAGTCCCCCGCTTAGATCGGAGGGGGGGGCTTTGTTGCATGGGTAAGCATAAGATGGTGACAAACTATCAACGAAGAAACCGTAAAGAGAATTGAGGAGGCTTGTCTCGACCTTTTATAAATAGGATTTGGAATCCTTGCCTCGGTAGTTTTGCACAAATCGGGAGGCTAGCACAATTGGGCCTAGGTGCGGTCTTGGGCGACGTTGGGAAGTTGGCGTGAGTTGGGAACCGAGTGTGCTAGCTGGTGGGACCGGCGCAAGGTGTGGAAGCTGTGCGTGCTTGCAGTGCATGACTTGGGCGGCCATTGGGAAGTCGGTGCAATTGGTGGGGCAGGTGCAGCTTGGGCGACATTGGGAAGTTGGGCGCCCTTGTGGGCCCGTTTCTTAAACGCACGATTTTGGTAAAGGGAAATCCTTACCTATTTCAGAATCTTCACGCCTATATATATAAAGTCCCTTTATCCCATCTTGCACTTTCATCTTTTCATCCTTTCCTACTAGCGGCGAGTCACAAAGAAAAACCAAACTTCCGGGTATGTCTTCCAACATTCTCTTGTTTCCTTTTTATGTAGGTGTAAACCCTAAGAGTAGGCGTTATATATTGCGCATATAATTTCTTGGCGTGTCTCTTGTAGAAAATATTGTATGTATGCAACCAAAGGAAATACTGCATATATTATTCGAACCCGTAGGGAAGTGCTCCATATATTATTTTTAACCCGAAGAAGGTTACTGCAGACGCACTTGAGCCCGTATAAAATACCGCGTATATAATTTTGAACCCTGAAGAAAATAATGCGTGTGCAGTCTTGAACCCGTAGAGAATACTATACATGAATCCCAAAGAAGAATACTGTATATATATGCTCCATATGACTTCGAACCCGCAGGAAATATTGTATATATGATTTTTCGGTCCTGAAAGGAAACATCGCGCGTGCGATTTTGAACCCGTAGAAAAATGCTCCGTATATAATTTTGAACCCGAATAAGGATATTGTAGACACACTTGAACCCGTATAAAATACCGCGTATATAGTCTTGAACCGGGAAGGAAATACTGCGTATATAGTCTTGAACTCCGAAGAAAATATGCGTATATAGTCTTGAACTCGAAGAAAATACTGCGTGTGCAGTTTTGAACCCGTAGAGAATACGCCCTCTTTTTTTTTTTTGTATTTCGGGTTTTCCTTTTGTCGGGCGCGGTTATGTGTCAGGGAGATAATTTTGTTTTTTTTTTTTTTTGTGTGCAGATATCTTGTTACTAAGTTGTTATTAAGAGATCCGACAAGATGTTACCTGAACAAAATTTCGCTTCATCAAAGGATGTCCATAATTCCAAACCAAACACGGATGATGAGTTATTCTCCAAAAAACTTGTCTCTGCTCGGAAAAATCACCCAGGTTTCGTGCCAATTTTGTTAACCGGTGGTGAAGATGAAAAGAAGACACGTTCAGTTCGCCCAGAGAACACCATACGGTTCTGTCTTCAAAAAGGGGTATACTCCTCTTCCAACATTGATTTAGGATGTGTCAAAGCCCATTGCGTTCTTTTGATAGATGGGTTGAGTTCATGGTGAGTAAGGAGCACATAAACACCAACCCGACTCGAGCGCAGATTATTGATGCCGTCGAGCTTCGGTGAAATCTCCAGTTAGGAAGGATATCCAGGGCTTGGTTGATTTCATCTCCAGATGGTGTTCGGACACCCATACAATCATATGTAGATGGGGTGAGATAAATTTTTCCTGGAGAGTGTGGCTCTCTTGCTGAATCTTCCCAGAATCGGGAATCTTAAAATCCAATTATCGAAAGTGAGGTGAAGATGCTGGATGACCTTGCCGCTAAGTTGGGAAGTTACGCTCGAAAAGACTCCGCTGCGAAGTCGAAGGATTCTGTCCTGAAAGAGGATGAAAGGTGCTTTTATAGCTGGTGGATGTCTCAATGGTTTCCTGAGACGAGTGGAACCCGAATGCAAAAGCGGCGATCTTCATGTTGCAGCATTTTTGGCTCTCCGGTTGTCTAGAGACATTTTGATGACGGTTCGGCAAGAAGGAAATAAGACCGAGTTGCTAGCGATTGCCGTGGAAGTTAGAAAATGTGAAGTTCTTCCCATTGGCAATCTATTCCTCGGTTCCCGTATGTGCATCTGGATCACCTCGGGTTGCGAACATGCGAGTTTCGAATGGTTTCATGAAAGTGGATTCATATGTGCACGTTGCTTTTCGCCAAGTCCGGCTATGGGAGCACTTTGAGAAGTATGCTCGAAACCGATGCCTTCGATTCCCGCGAGTTAGGGGTTCCCGAATTCTTCGATGGGTGAATGTGCATCCAAAGGTTGGCATGAGCTTGGTTAGTCTTCTTGACAAGTCATATGAAATCGATTTTCGCCCGTGGGAGCCGGTCCATAGGTCGGTGACTCAAATTGACACCTTTGCTTCTGCTCCGATCATGTCTTTGTCTTCTGATGGCGATTTGAGCGTTGGTGAAAACTTGTTTATTCAAAGCTGCATGTCCGATTATATGCCGTCTTTCTTCATGGGGTCTTTCCAGATAGCTGCTTACAATATTGACCGTGCTGCTCGTCACATGGGTTTCGATCAACGGGTGCCTCTTGCTTAACAGCCGGTGATCCCTAAGGATTCATTGCGTGTTGCCCTTAATGCTAGCGCCCTTGAGCCGGGTATCCGCCTTCCCTTCTTTCAAGTGGGAAGAGTAACTTCGACGACCTTCGGCAATAATGAGTTACGGTGTGACGAGTTTATTATGATCCAAGATTTTGTGAATAACGTGGTGGAGAACGTTCGTTGTAAACCTTCCCCATTGATTTTGAAGAAGTATCCAATGTTGAGAGATCTCAGCGAAAGTTTCCTAGCAACTCGGAAAGTCCCGTGCCAAGGAACGGAGAACGAAGAATCGTCTTTGGCGGGTTCGAGACGGTTTCAAAATACCCTCCCTCGGCTCTCGTGTCTTTCGATTCTTCTAATAACCGGTATGTGTCGCCTCTTCGTTGGTTTGTCTCAAAACACATGAATTTCTATTTGAAAACATGTGTCTTGTTTCCTCTGGTTTCTTAGTAGTGTTAATGCTTTGTTGCCCTTGCACGTTGCCAGAGACGAAAATTTCTTCAAAGAATTCAGCAAAGACCGAGCCTTCTCATAGCGGTGATGAGTCGGAGAAAGAAGAAAGTTCGACAAGTGAGAGTGATTCCCGGCAGCACCGGTTCTTTTTTGGAAGTGGTTCGGTGAGTTTCGCGCTTCTTTTCTTTCTTCTTGTTCCTTCTTTTGAAAAATGTCTAACTCAAGTTCGCATGAGGAACTTGGTTCGGAGGATGATTAAGGGTAGAGCCACACGAAAACTTGCCTTTGGTGACCACCATTTGGTGACTTGGAGATGGGCGTTAGCCACATTCCCACGGCATAGATGTGGTCCAAACGTTGGATGATTCTCGATGGTTCTTTGCCGTAGACATGGAAGAAGACCCTCTCATGAGTCGTGAGGCGGGAGTGCAGCGCCATTTTTGATCCTCCGTACTTGGTTCCTTATCCAGGTCATGTCTTTGGTTGGCGGCTTTAGCGTTTCGGCTAAGCATGAGGCATTGTACAATGTAACTGGGAGAAGTACGGACATATGGCCATAACCAAGAAAGTCACTAGTCGATTTGCGCCGGTTAAGCATATGGAAGAGGCTTTATCTTCCATCGAGGATATGCGTGAGGTGTTGGTCACACCGCTTCAAGACGTTATTGCCGGCGGGAGCACCATCGCGACGTGTTCGTAGAAAAGGAGTTCAACACTTCGTGGTTTGTCGAAGGCCTTGCCGAGATCCAAAAGTTGAAAGATGCACAATCGAAAGCCTTTCCAGCAGGAGATTGCACGACAGAGGTGGAACTCGAAAAGCTTTCCAAGATGTTGACTATGAAAGAGAGCGGCTCTTGAAGATGCAAAGTTGACTTTCCAAGAAGATGGACTTCTGTTGGATGATTTTCCTTGAATGTTTTCTCTGTTAAACTTTCATTTAGGTTCTTCTTCTTTTTTTTTTTTGAAAGACATATTGGATGTCCGGTTCAAAGTTTGACCGGTTTTGCAGATAATTGGTAGCTTTTGAGGATATTGGATTATTTGGGATGAATGGTTTTGATAATATGACTCGATTATGTTTTGGGAAAGAAATATTGCTTTTATGAAAGTGTGTGCTAGCAATAGGCACAAGACGCGATAGTATGATGGTTTTATTAAGAACCTAAAAACAGATCGTTTATCTTGCCCAATCTAAATTTACTCACTTGCAAACACGCCTCTATCCAAGTAAAAGGAGGCTTTCCGGGTAGCATCTTGATTAGTCCCCAATTGTTGGTAGCGTCTTCAAGAAAGCCCCGTTTTCGGGTGTAGTTTTAACAACTCGATAACGGGTTGTCCGGTAGTTGAGTTTTCGAGTGCAAGTCCCCAATCGCTGGTAGCATCTTCAACGAGTCCCCGCCAGGTGTAGTTTTACAACCGGTAACCGGTCGTCCGGCGATTGAGTCCATCTTGACATCCGGTTCAAGAACGAGATCGACGATCGACATTGTAGCCGATAGATCAATCCTCCCGTTTGTGGTCGCCAATTGTTTTGGGTAAAAATCATTTCGCCGATTTCGGTAAATTCGGTAGGTGAGTGAGAAACTGGTTCAAACCCTAAACAAATGTGCTGCACGTGAGCACTTTATAGATTCGAGATCAATCTGTACAAGTCCGGCCTAAACCAAGAAATGGCCATTCCAGGACTTGCTTCGGTCACAAAGTGGAGGAGAAGGGTTGATTTGGGAGGGAAGCCAAGAAAGGTGTTGAGACCGAGAATAATTCGGGAGAGTAGTGTCTCACTTGTATCGTAAAGTGGAAGCTTGGAAGCTTGCAAGAGATGAAAGCTTTTGGAGAGCTTGCAAAGTTGCCTTTCGAGAGTGTTGTGTTTTTCTCCCGACCGAGACTTGTTGTGCGGTGGAAATAGGTAAGACCTATTTATACAAGTCGAGATTGAAACGTACTCGGCCTCATGAAGGAAGAGAGTAAAGGTGAAATAATGGGAGGAGGTGGTAACCGCATGGTGTTAATGGGTGAAAACGTTTTCACCATTATTTCCTCATTTATTTGACCGCTTTATTCCTTTTCACGCTTTCGTAATGTGAGCGTAGTGTACGCTTCAGCTGTGACCGCCAAACCAAAACCCCTGGAAAGCATCCCCCAGTTTGTGTTGATATCTCGAGTGTTGGTTGCACCTTGAGTGCAAGTGGCGCTGCTAGTGGCGCGTGTGGCATGTGTCATTGGCATGCGCTAGTGGCGCATGTGGCATGTGCCATGTGCAACCAACACTCGAGATATCAACACAAACTGGGGGATGCTTTCCAGGGTTTTGGTTTGGCGGTCACAGCTTGCAGCGTACACTACGCTCACATTAAGAAAGCGTGAAAAGGAATAAAGCGGTCAAAATAAATGAGGAAATAATGGTGAAAACGTTTTCACCCATTAACACCATGCGGTTACCACCTCCTCCCATTATTTCACCCTTTACTCTCTTCCTTCATGAGACCAGGGTACGTTTCAATCTCGACTTGTATAAATAGGTCTTACCTATTTCCACCGGCGACGACAAGTCTCGGGTCAGAGAAAAATACTACACTCGTAAAAGGCAACTTTGCAAGCTCTCCAAAAGCTTTCATCTCTTGCAAGCTTCCGAAGCTTCCACTTTCCGATACAAGTCGAGACACTACTCTGCAGAATTATTCGGTCTCAACACCTTTCTTTGCTTCCCTCCCCAAATCAACCCTTCTCCTCCACTTTGTGACCGAAGCATGTCCGGAACGGCCATTTCTTGGTTTAGGCCGGACTTGTACACATTGATCTCTCGAATCTATAAATGCTCACGTGCAGCACATTTGTTTAGGGTTTGAACCAGTTTCTCACCACCTACCGAATTTACCGAAATCGGCAGAAACGATTTTTACCCATAAACAGGAGCACTTTCCTACGAGTTCGAATAATAAATGCAGTATTTCCCTTGGGTGCATATATACAATATTTTCTACAAGAAGCACGCCAAGAAATTATTTGAGCAATATCATTGCAAGGATTATAAAGAAAAACGCCTACTCTTAGGGTTTGCACCTACATGAAAAGGGAAACAAGGGAAGTACTGGAAGACATACCTGGAAGCTGGTTTTTCTTTGTAACTCTGCCGCTATTAGGAATGGATGAAAGGAATAAGGTGCAAGATGAGAGAAAGGGGTTTTTATATATATGGGCGTGAAGATTCTGAAATAGGGAAGGATTTCCCTTTACCAAAAATCGTGCGAGCTCACAAGGACGCCCAACTTCCCAAATGCCGCCCAAGTTGCACCGGTCCCACCAATTGCGCCCCAACTTCCCAATGCCGCCCAAGTTGCACCGGGTCCCACCAATTGCGCCAACTTCCCAAAGACCGCCCAAGTCGCGCCAAAGAAGCACGTTCATCTTCCCCACCTTGTGCCGGCCCCACCCGCCGAGCACGCTCGTTCCCAACTCGCAACAACTTCTCAATGCCGCACGCCTTTCCTGTCTCTCACGACGACGCTAACTTCCCAATTGTGCCGCCTCCTATTTGCGCAGAATCGCCAAAGGCGTGGATTCCAAATCCTATTTATAAAAAGGTCGACGAGCCTCCTCAATTCTCTTTACAAGTTTGTTGTTGATAGTATGTCACCATCTTATGCTTACCTCGCAACAAAGCTCATTCCGAGCTGTGGGGACTTAAGTTGATGGTGGTTTTTAAACGAAGGGTAAAGTTATAAAACCCCAAATAACCTAATGTCACCAGTGACACATTTATTAGGACATTTAATGCATGTAGTCAGTAATTAATAGGGGGTATTTTTTCAAATTAGGGTTACAACGAACGAAACCCTAACTTCCCTCCGTGCCAATGGCAAATCATGCCAGCCACACCTAGCCCAAGATAGCCGCGCCATGCCAAATGCACTTTGCCTTGGCCCTAGCTACGCTAATCACACCAAATACGCCAAAGCATGCCAACCATGCTAGCCGCACCTCCGTGCCGATGGCAAATCATGCCAGCCACACCTAGCCCAAGCTAGCCGCGCCATGCCAAATGCACTCTGCCTTGGCCCTAGCTACGCTAATCACACCAAATGCGCCAAAGCATGCCAACCATGCTAGCCGCACCTCCGTGCCGATGGCAAATCATGCCAGCCACACCTAGCCCTAGCTAGCCACACCTCTATGCCAATGGCAAAGCATGCCAGCCATACCAAACGCGCCGAAGCATGCCAACCATGCTAGCCGCTCCTTCGTGCCGATGGCAAATCATGCCAGCCACACCTAGCCCAAGCTAGCCGCGCCATGCCAAATGCACTCTTCCTTGGCCCTAAGCTACGCTAATCACACCAAATGCGCCAAAGCATGCCAACCATGCTAGCCGCACCTCCGTGCCGATGGCAAATCATGCCGCCTACACCTAGCCCAAGCTAGCCACACCTCTATGCCAATGGCAAAGCATGCCAACCATACCAAACGCGCCGAAGCATGCCAACCATGCTAGCCGCACCTCCGTGCCGATGGCAAATCATGCCAACCACACCTAGCCCAAGCTAGCCACACCTCTATGCCAATGGCAAAGCATGCCACCATACCAAACGCCGCCGAAGCATGCCAACCATGCTAGCCGCACCTCCGTGCCGATGGAAAATCATGCCGCCCACACCTAGCCCAAGCTAGCCGCACCTCCGTGCCAATGGCAAATCATGCCGCCCACACCAAACGCGCCAAAGCATGCCAACCATGCTAGCCGCACCTCCGTGCCAATGGCAAATCATGCTAGCCACACTTAGCCCGAGCTAGCCGTGCCATGCCAAATGCACTCGCCTTGGCCCTAGCTACACTAATCACGCCACGCCAAGCCAAACACCCTTACGGCCCGCGCCATGCCAAAGTAAGCGCCCACACCTAGGCTTGCAAACCATGCAACCTAGGCCAAATTGGCCACGCATGCCATTGGCACATGCCAACACGCTCGCTGGTAGCTTTTTCTACCAAGGCGCGACCCAAATTGGCCACGCATGCCATTGGCACATGCCAACACGCGCTGGTAGATTTTTCTACCGAGGCCATGGCCCAAATTGGCCACGCATGCCATTGGCACATGCCAACACGCTCGCCGGGTAGCTTTTTCTACCAAGGTGCGCCCAAATTGGCCACGCATGCCATTAGCACATGCCAACACGCTCGCCGGGTAGCTTTTTCTACCAAGGAGCGACCCAAATTGGCCACGCACGCCATTGGCACATGCCAACATGCTCGCCGGTAGCTTTTTTCTACTGTGGCGCGCCCAAATTGGCCACGCATGCCATTGGCACATGCCAACACGCTCGCCGATAGCTTTTCTACCAAGGCGCACCGAATTGGCCACGCATGCCATCGGGCACATGCCAACACGTCGCGGGTAGCTTTTCTACTACGGGCGCTACTAAATTGGC
>JAJJWW010012995.1:0-21377 GCA_023531295.1 Papaver armeniacum
TAAAAGTGATATTGTTATCGTCTTGGTATCCCTTTGTTTGTTGACAATAGTTTATGTCCAAGTTGCAACAAACCTATGGACGCTTTTGGAGATCATGCGCTTCATTGTGCTAAGGATATTGGATATAAGTTTCGTCATGATGTCGTTCGTGATGTTGTCTTTGATATTTGTTACAAAGCCAATGTGCCTGCGCGTAAGGAGGTTTCTCTTAGTCTTCGGTCAGATGATGGCAAGGACCTGAAGCCCGCTGATATCCTTGTACTCAACTGGGAAGATGGGAAAGATGTTTGCATGGATGTTACAGGTGTCTCTCCGTTCACTGGTGATGTTGTCCGCTCCTTTGTCCCTGGTAACGCTATTTCTGGTGCTGTTTCACGTAAATATACCAAATATTCGGACAAGTGTGCTGCACATGGGTATGGGTTGGGTGTTCTGGCTTTTTCTACCTTGGGAGAACTTGGTGAGGATACTTTAGCTTTTTTCAAGCGTCTGAAGCATTGTTTATTTAGCAATGACGCTAGTAGTGGCGCAGGTAGATTCATTTTTTCTAGATTAGGCATTGCTATTCAAAGAGGAGTTGGAGCCCAGCTTGTCGCTAGGTTACCAACCAAGAGCTTTATTTGATTATTCTATTAACAATATTATCCCTCAAATATTGTACAAAAAAAAAGATATATATATATATATATAATTTATTATAATAAAATTGTATTTTTTTAAAAGAAATGAAAGGAAAAATTAAGAAAAAGTAATGTCGCCGACGTGCATCGCACGTGCCCACTACTTATATATTTAAATACAATAATTCATTGGAATTCTATTCCACTATGATTTGGTATTATGATGTATTGCTTCAATATCTTAGTCCTCATCATGTCTTGTTTGGTGCAACTGTATATCTAAAAAATGATAAGTTGATTCAGTCTTTAATTCCAATTAAGTTATCAGACCAGAAAGTCCACTTCCCATTGACCTAAACAAACTATTAGTAAATTAAGATCTTACAAAATGCTAAAATCTTTTTCATACAAAAATAAGGCATGCAGCGTTATCAATCCAACACATTCGGTGATTCGAATTGTTTTGCTCTATATGTATCTGGTTTTTCCCATGGAATCTGGTAACTCTCGTAACAGTACCGGAGTTGAGGTCATTAATCATTATCTATGGCCATTATCTATGTACCCGGCAAAAAAATGAATAGATTATCGTTTGTATTTTTTTTTTTTTTTTTGATAAGAAGACTTTTATTTATTTATAAGAGGAAGTTTACATCACATAATATAGGATCTAATCTGAGATTAGCCCTTTCTAGGAAGTTGATTTTTTCATATCTGTTCAAATTCTCCGTTGAGAAGGAGAAGATTTTCCTAGTTCTTACTTCCTTTGCAAGCCTATCTTCAAAGTCTACATATTTCCTAGCTTTATACAGAAAAGTAGCCGAATTACAAGTATTTAAAGAAAATTTGCATTTATTAATGCTGTTTTGAGCTCTCCAAGACTGGTTTTCCGGGCTTAGTTCTCCATTTATCGTCTTCACCAAAGTTTGACAGTCGTTAATAAAGCAGACATTGCTGAGATTTAAGTCATTTGTCCATCTAAGAGCCTCATCTCCGTTTTTGCTTCCAATTTTTCTAAAGGGCGTGAAGCCCACCGGCCCGCCCTCAGCGTTGATTCCTTGTTTTCGTATGATCCATTATAGAGATTGCATAACCCATTGTAAAGTCATCTTCCATATATGAAGCATCAAAGTAAATAAACCATTCAAAAGATCTGTTGTTCACAGTGTTATTGGTCCTGCTCAGAGTAGTGTTCTTCTTTCTTGGGCTGTTAGCAGAATTGTTTGTAGTGTTACCATAATTCTGATAGGTAGAAGTAATGGATTCAAACAATTTTTGAGGCACTGGCATAACATTGTTATAGTTAACGCTATTTCTAAATTTCCAAATTGACCAGATAATGAAAGAAATTTTATCGTGACTGTTTTTAAAATCTTTGTTGTTCATCCAAAACTTAAACCAAGAATGAATATCTTTTTGGGATTTTAAGTTGTAAATGCTGTTTAAACCAAAGAGATCCCAGATTTTTCTAGTAAAAAAACAGTCAACAAATAAGTGCATTTCGTCTTCTAAAATACTATTGTCGCAAAGTAAGCAGAAAGGGTTAGAGTCTTTCACATAAATCGACATATTTTGACCTAAGGGAAGGGCACCTGCGACAATTTTCCAACAGAACATGTTAACCTTAGGCATAATGTTTAGATTCCAAATCTGCTTCCAGAATGAGGCATCATTTTTATTAAAATTAAGTTTAGTGAGATAGTTGTAAGCAGATTTCGTAGTAAGCTCTCCTGAATTAGTAGAGTTCCACCTGATTCTGTCAGTCTTAGTATTGTCCACGGTGATAGATTTAATAGCATTGTGAAAAAGGGGATTTATGTATTTAGTGATGGTATTCATATTCCAACTTCCATCTTTATTCATTAGATTGCTAACTGAGATGGGAATATTATTATCTATAGTGATAGGATTTAGGGGAATAGATTATTTAGGAAGCCAGAGATCATCCCAAATGTTTATATCAATGCCGTTATTAACCTGACAGACACTATTGGATTTAATAACCTCTAAACCTTTCATTATACTGGACCAGATCCATGAGGATCTATACATCCTGTATCTTCTTAAAGGATTAACATTTTTGAAATATTTATACGTTAGAATCTTAGCCCATAGCTGATCTTGATTATGGATTAATCTCCAAGCTAGCCTAGTGATTAAAGCGAGGTTATGTTTATGAGGGATTCTAATTCCTAAACCACCCTCCCTGATGTCTTTAGTGATACTAGGCCAAGCTTTAGGGTAATAACATTTCTTCTTATTTTTCTTTTGCCACCAGAAATCTCTTTGTAATTTGTCAAGGTTATCAAGGGTTTGTTTAGGGAAGGCAAGACACTGCATTTGATGGTAGGGGTAAGCACTAAGAACATTTTTAATGAGAACTGTACGACCAGCATGATTAACATTTTGCCAATCCAAAACTGCAGGGAAGTGTAATATTTATTGAGCAAAGGTTCAAAATTATTAACTTTGTTTCTATCAAAGAAAAGGGGGGTCCCCAGATATTTATCATTTTTACTGATTTTTCTAACATTTAGAATTTTGGAGATTATTTTGCAATGTTTATTATGAATTTTAGGAGTAAAATAAATTCCAGATTTCTGAAAGTTAATTACTTGACCAGTCATTTCACCAAAACAGCTGAGAATGTTAACAATATTTTTAGCTTCATGAAGATTGGCTTTTGAAAAAAGAAAGCAATCGTCGGCGAAAAACAAATGGGAGACAGAAGGAGCATTTTTTGAGACCTTAATCCCAGAGATTTGATTATCTCTTTCTGCTTTAAAAAGGAGTTTGGAGAGGACTTCCATTCCTATGATAAAAAGATAAGGGGAGAGTGGGTCTCCTTGACGGAGACCCCTAGACACTACAAATTTTTCACTAGGAATCCCATTTAGAAGAACAGAGAAAGAGGTTGTGGTTATACATTGCATTATAAGCCGACACCAATCGGTCGTAAGCCAAAAGCAAGAAGAGTCTTATTGATGAAATCCCATTTGATTCTATCAAAGGCTTTGGAAAGATCAATTTTTAGAGCCATATTCCCATTTTTATTTTTCGAGATTTTCATAGAGTGCAGAATTTCATGCGCCACAATTATGTTATCTGTGATTTGGTGACCAGGAATAAAGGCAGACTGGTTTTGGGAGATAAGTTTATTAAGAAGAGGTTTTAGTCTGTTTGTTAGAATCTTATAAATAATTTTATAGGTAGCATTGCTAAGGCTAATAGGGCGAAAATCATTAGGAGTAGAAGGGTTTTGGACTTTAGGGATTAGAGTAATGTAAGTATAGTTCATCTCCTTAAGAATATATTTTTTTTTGAAAAAATCCTTAACAAGGTTGATAATGTCACTTTTAACAATATCCCAATGTTCTTTAAAGAATCCAGGTGGGTAACCATCTGGACCAGGCGAGCCCCATTGATTCATCTCAAAAAGAGTATTTTTAATTTCGTTTTCATCAGGGATTAAAATTAACCTTCTGTTATCAACATCATTTATGCAGGGTTCAATGAGGTTGTCCAGGATATCTAGATGTTTAGCTTTAGTGGAAGTACTGATGTGTTTGAAATGTTTTATTAGCATATTATGGAGTTGGTGATTGCTGTCAATCCACAGGCCCATTTCATCTCTAAGAGAATGGATATGATTAATCCTTCTTCTATTGTTAGCAGCTTGATGAAAGAAAGCAGTGTTTCTGTCAAAATTTTTAATAAGTTTGTCTTTAGAGAGATGATTCCAATAATCAGTCTCTCTATCATACCAGGTATTAAGATTGTTTTGTGCTTCTTTAATATCTAAGATTGGCAAGGGATGAATATTATGCAGATATTCTATTTGTTTATTAAGCTTATCAATGTTATGGAAAATATTTCCAAACACAGTTTTATTCCATTTTGATAGAATATAGGAAAGATTTTTGAGCTTTCCTTGTGTTTTATAAGCATAAGAACCATTTATGTTATATTCCCAGTTTGTAGAAATCAGATTCCTGAAGTTTTTATGACTAAGCCAGGTTCTAATTATTTTAAAAGGTTTGTAACCATTATTAATTAGAGGCTTACAAGTTAGTAATATAGGAGTGTGGTCAGAGCCAACTCTAGGCAGGTGACTAACAATCGCATTAGGGTACATATTAGACCAGCAAGAAGAGGAGAGAACTCTATCAATGCGTTCTTTGATATTTTCATGACCATCTCTATTATTAGACCAAGTGAAAGGTATTCTGAAATCTAAGATCCATCAATCTAGGTTTGGATTTTATCATGAATGTATTTATTGACACTAAAGTTATTATTTCCCCCTTGCTTTTCATTAATATGAAGAATAAAATTTAAATCTCCTATGATAATCCAGGGGAAATTAGATTTTAAACTACAAAAATGATTAATTTTGTCCCACTGAGATTGTTTTCCTAAAGCATTAAGAGAACCATGCATGCAAACAATATTCCAATAATTGTTAAAACAGTCATGCACTTCAAAGAAACAGATATCAAAGAAATCAGCAATGCATTTCACTTTAACATTGTTATGCCAGGCAATTAGGAATCCACCAGATAGACCTATTCTAGGGACTACAAACCAATCATGGAATCCTAGGTTTCTGGCTAACACATTCATATGCTCTTTTAGAGCTTTTGTTTCAGCTAAAAAAATGAAGTCAGGATTATGTTTCTTGAGCAGATATTTTAGATGATTTTTTGGAAGGGATTTTCCGATCCCCTGCACATTCCAGGACAATAATTTCATTACATGGAGGCGCAAGATAATGATGTTTAGAGCAAAAGCAGGTCACAAAGAAACAAGCAATTTTCAAAAGACAAATCAAAATACTAGGATAAAAAAAAACTAGTTACTAAGGCCAAAGCAGATTTCAAGTAAGAAGTGCAAAGATAATAAACACAGGAAGCAAAATTTGAAAAGAGATTTATAGTTTCGAAAAGAACCCGATTAGCGTGTGGACCATAGGTTTCTGCATCCACAGAAGAAACAACAGCAGCTAGATTATTTCCTTGTTCAGAGATAGTAGCAACCTCATCAATCATAGAGACATTTGAAGATTCCCCTAATTCCTTCACCATCTTAGATTTGCCTTTTTGAATCTCCTCGGAAAAATCATTTAGGGCCTTATTGATTTCTCTTGAGTAGTTTTCCATGTCCATATTGTCAGAAATGATATCTTCTCCTCTTCTTCTCTTGTTAGCTCTCTGATCAATCAAACTTAATTCAGAAGAATAAACAGCTGGAACAACACCTTGAAGAGTATTATTTCTTTCAACTTCTTCCACTCTTTCGTTGTCTTGTTCTACGTTTTCCTGTCCATTATCTCCACTATTATCAGCACCTCCAGCTTTAATAATTATTTCCGCTTCACTATTATTTTTGATGAGTGCCAAATAGTGCATATTTATACACCTTTTTATTGGCATTTTACTCATCTTTTGTGCTCAAGAATTAGACATTATCCCATATTCTGTATTTTCCTTGTTTTCAAAGAATAAATATTTGTATTAATTAATTTTGTGTTTTTAGGTAATAAATAAAGCTCGGAGAAACTGAGGAGCCAAAAGAGCGAAGAATTGGACTCAAGTGCCCAAGGAGCAGAGAGCCAAAGCCCGCGCGCGAATTAGTTGCAACCCAACAAGGAAGACTTGGGCTAGAGCTACCCATGACCAGGATCCGAACCCGTTCATCCCGAGCCGTTCGCATCGCGTCTAGCTACATCCTACGCCGCTCCGACTTCCTCATCGATCTTGATGCCTCCGCTCAACACCAAATCGCCGCACATCATCCCGAGCCGTTAAGATCTTCACCCGATGCATCCTACGCTCGCTGCGCCTTCCTCATCGAGCTTTGATGTAACCGCTTCACACCACAACACCTATATATTCCCATTAACCAAAACCCTAAATCATTTCTCCTCTCCCTCACCCGACAACACCTCAGAGCTCTGCTCTTCTCCTCCCTCTCCCCGACCATACCCTGTTGCAGAGCCATCTCATTCTCCTGCCACAGCCGCCTTCGCCATCACCACCACCATATCTCACCAACAACTCCATCAGAGCAGCCACCTACTCCTCCTCCTTAGGTCTAGATATCTCTTTTGTAGTTTCTACCAACCCTAGAAACTAAATCAGAGATAACTAGAGCTAGGGTCTCCAATCAATCAACCGATGGAGTTCTGAGCACAAATTGAGGGGGAGAACAGTGATTCAGAGCATGGGTTTGATTTATTTACTCTTTAATTTCGATTTTTGAGAATTAGGGTTTGATATTTTGGGGGATTTTTGCATGTATAAATAGAAGGTGTAATTGGATGATTGAGGTATGCCTGGGCTAGCCAGAGCGTCAATTTAGTTGTATTTGTGTTTTAATTGTCTTGTTATGTTCTAAGTTACTATTACAGGGTGTTTTGAGGAAACCCCTGGTTTTAATGTTAAGCATGTCTGTGTTGGTGTGAATTTGTTGTGTTATAACATGATTAAAGATTAGTAGTTAGCCATTGAACCAAAGCCTGTGATGAGTGGTACTGTAAGAAGACCACTCATACTAGGGGTGAGTAGCTAAATTAGTTAATGAATATCTAGCCAAGACCTTCAAATGAAGGCACAAAATCATAACTTGACTCACACCGCCTTAGCTTAAGATCGAGGTGGATTCACCATCCCGGTAGCTCACAATTGCCTTAGTTTAGAGTCATTTCATCACATCTCGGTCGCCGACAAAAACCCCGTGTTACACATTGTTACTTCACTTGAATTCAGCTAGAGCAAGCCTTAGATCACACTTTAAGCACACCCATTTCTCGTGGATCGACCCGTACTTGCCGCGTCTCCGATAGACGCGTGCACTTGCGGTTATCACCGTAGGCCATAAAATATACATCTTCTCAGGCCTACCAAGTTTTTGGCGCCGATTGTTGGGGACTTGGCGCGTGCCCTGTGTTCATTGGCTCGCTTCATCGTTTTTTCTTTACTACCCCCGTATATATGCATTTTCATCATAGTACAACCGAGCTTTTGGTTTGAATTTTTCTGAGTTTTTAGTCTCATCTTGCATACATCATCTTACTTTTGCATATTTTTACTTGTAATCATCCTATTTTTCCATTTGCTAACATCTTTGTTTCTCCATATTTTTTGCTCAGCAAGTTTGTTGAATCTCATCACATTTTTGCTCTGTTAATTTGCCTTTGGAACTTTAGAAGCAGTTTGAAGCAGCAGTTTATAGCTTAGCTGCTTTGTTCTTGCTTTGGTGGTTGGCCTTTGAGCATCACCAAACCCAAATTTAGTCCAATCCCATCTAATCCAAATATTCCCAGCAGAAAGAACAAGAAATGAGCATAGTTGCAAAAGAAGACATCCATCTTGGCTACACAAAGTTGGTGACTCCACCTACAATCTTCATTTTGAATGCTAAGCTGCCATGTTTGCATGATCTCGAAATGTTGTATATATAGCTTGCTCCACCCGACTTGCAATCTTGCATGATCTCGAGTGAGATTTTCCCGCCTAAGATTTCACCCGCAACTAGGATAGATCACCAACATCCGGAATTTGCAAATTTTAAGTTTTTGAGTCTTTGAAATGTAGCTTGCTTTTGCCCGAGACTTTGCATAATTTGTGCACCATCCGAATTTTGCAAAGCCCTATCATTGCCCCGCAACTTTACTTGTGATATCTCAATCTTGCAATATTGTGTTATATCTCCCCGCTATATTCTTGCATGCTCTTAGTTGGAATTTTGCAAACTGTGCTGTCCTTGTTTAATTTACCAGCTGGGTAAATGCTGTTCTGTGAAACCAGCCAATTGCTGAAACTTTGAGTGAGATCAGTTTGAGGGTTTGCTGAGTGAAAAACTTGATAATCAGCTGAGAGTTTTGTGGGTGTTTTGTGATTGATTTGTGAGAATTTGGCTGAGATTTGGCTGGACTTAGCCCTGCCAGATTTGAGCAACTTAAGCTCTCAGTTGTGAGCTGAAAATCTCAAAATTTTGCTTGATATCAACTACACGTGTTGACTCTGAGTGAGCTGAGTGAGTGAACTGGTTACTGTTCACCGAGTTGAACCGGCCGAGTTGAGTTGACTCCCTGAATCGCTGAGTCACCTAACTCAGCGATTTACCGAGTTGAATCGGTTTTCATTTTTCAACATAATTTGGGCCGTGCAGCTACTAGACCGAACCCATCATCCCACATACCGGGTCATTCAATTGCTGGGCTGCACTTGTTCATCTAACTTGGGCTCTGCAACAACTAGGTTCTACACAACCACTAGGCTTAAACCAAACTAGAACCCACACTGTTGGGCTGAACATCTGTTGGGATGTGCACACAACTGGGCTGTGCAGTTTCACAAATCCTGGGCTTCAAACAACAAACTTTCCCAACAAAACCAAACTAAACCCAATAAACCAAAGGAGCCCACAAAAACCAAAATGAATCCCATTTAAACCAAATCGAAACCCAATAAACCAAACTAAGTCCACTACAACTGGGCTTTGAGTTCAATTTGAGTTATTAAATCATGTCAGGATTTTGGTCTGCACCTGGGGATGGAAGCCAATCCATCAGAGAGCTTGCTTACGGGCATGCTTCACAGTATGAAACCCCCACAGACCATAATGATTTTAGGGAGTATTATGAGCCTTCTCAGGGCCCTGACCTTGAATAATCATACCCTAACCATCATGAGCACATGTATCAGTCACCACAGTGGGGAGTTGAACAATTTTATACTCCCCCGACTCCTTGTTTACAATCACTAATGGAAACTCTCATGGAGCAAAATGCTAGGCTTGAACTGAATGCAATACATGACCATCCATATAGCAACATGCATGATCATCCCTTCTCTAGTGAACCATGTGCACAACCATTTAATGATTATTCATATGAAACATGCATACCCACTCTTGAAGACTCTCCCTCCATTGAACAATGTCACATGTTCTTAAAGATGAACCTTATTCATTTAGAAAAAGAATGGAAGGCAGTTCATGATAGGATGATTATTGTCCCTAATAAAGTAAATCTTGAAAATAGTGTTTCTATTCCTACTCATGCAACTAACATTGAATATGAACCTAATCTAGAGGTAAATGAGTATACTAGAAATGCTAATAGGGAAATGCATTTTTGTTGATGATGATGATGATGATGATGAATATGATATGTTAAAAGAGCATGTGCATGCAGAAAATATGATGGAATTTTGGGTTCGAGAGACGTTAGGCGTCTCTTCCGTGAACCCTATGAATGATGCCTCTTCTAATATTCATACATGTGATATTAACTCGAGCTTGGTTTTGTGAAATTCTTCAGTGAATGTGAGCATGCTTCACAACTTGTTTGTGACTTAGGACAGGATGAATCTTCTGTTGACACTAATGTTCTTTTGGATCATGATATTATTGTTGTGTCTGGTTCCCTGCCCATATCACAATATGTTGCCTCCTCTGATGAGTATGACATGGTGATTGATGAATTTGTCTATGCTGGTGAGCATGATTTACCCTCTTCTGACCTTAGGAAAGTGTGTGATGGTGCAAATGATCTTATACATGAAAACAACTTAGATGTACCTAACCTCTCTCCTGAGTCACAAATTGATACTCCTCCACCAAACCTAGGTGTAGTTTGTCACAAAATTGCAAAACCAACTTTTCTGAAAATGCCTAACTTAGGCCTAGAACTTTGTGCTTCCCAAGTCCTCTTGGACTATTTTCCATCAAAGTATAACACCTTTAGGGAACCACAGTTGGTATGTGTATGTCTGCCTGTTCTTAGCAATACTCATTTTGAGTTGGACCTTTTGCATGATGTACCTTTAAAATTGCAAGATTTTGTGCTCCCAAACACACCTGTTGACAAGTTTAGGTTTGGGGGAAGCTCATTCACATACACAGTCTTACTTGCACTATCATATTATATTTGTGTAAGGCTGTTAATGTGTGTACATATTTTCTATTGGGTTGATCCTCAACTCTTTAGACTGTTGGTTTATGGCAAATTTTCATTGTATATAATCCAGTAGGACTTGTTAAAATTTTCTTTTCTTGAATCGGTTGAGTCTTCTTGTGCATATATTGTGCTAATCCGATATGATCTCCACTGAGAATGTTGGATTTTAGCCTTGACTAAAGAAGCTCAACCTTGCTCCTGCCGACATCCGGTAATCTCTTCCCTTTTCTCTTATCAGCATAGTTCTCTCGGTATGTGACTGTTTAAATTTTTTCTATATGTAGACACATTGAGGACAATGTTTGATTTAGGTTTGGGGTGCATTTGCATATAGAGTTTTTAGTCTTTTTAATTTTAGTCTTTTTAATCTTTTAAAAAAAAAAAAAAAAAAAAAAAAAAAAAAAAAAAAAATTAAACTCTTTTTGTAAAGACCTCCAACTTTTAGAGATTTTAGAGTCACTAGCATGCTTCTAGCTATGTTTACATAGAGAATCTGACCGAAATAACAGAACTTGGAAGTACCGGAGAACACAATCAGGTTTCTTAGTTGATTAGAGCGTTAAAGTTGGATTTAACCATACCGGAGGGCGAATTAGGTGATGTTTAGATATTCGGTAGTAGAATTGTGATCACCCATAGTGGAGACTACCCATTTTACATCAAGTGAGGCACCAACCTTCAATTTTTTGCAACTTTCTAGAAAAGCTGTTAGAGTGTGTGTCACCGTACGTAAATTCCGGGTAGGAATGGTGAGCTACCCAACTTCGCACCAATTTCAGCACTACTTTTGATCTCTTGAGTGCTAGTTCTTGTCAATCATGAGGGTGACGTCTAAAGATGAAAACTCCTTCTAAATATCGATTTGCAGTTAGCATCACTCTCTCTCTCAATCAGCAAGACCCATAGAAACATATCATCGTCAGCAAGCGGAGCATCATCAGAATATGGAAAGAAAAATTGATATAGTCCAAGGTTTATGTGCAACAAAGAAAAGAAAATAGGATGAGAATTAATAAAATTTATAAAATCAAGACAATACAAGTGTGGAAATTTTGAGTGATAAAGTCCTTTGTCCATGGAGTTAGTTGTTTCATTATTTGTATTTTCACTTAATGTAAAAAAAAAAAAAAAAAAAAAAATCAAATCAAAAAAATATTGTTGTTTATTTTTGCTACCACCATGGTAAAGAAGAATTTAAAAAGAAAAATCCAAACAACAAGGAATTTGAGTAGAAAAGTAAAAAATTGTCAAGTTTTGTGAAGTTTAGAAGTTCGTCATCAACAATTGAAGACCGAAGACCGAAGATTGAAGACGTTTCTATGGTTCTTATGAGAGAGTGATATTAATTGCCGATCGGGTGAGAAGTGAGTGAGTACTCCCACCCCTTGCTAATGGTTGATTTCCTTTCTTAGAGATCATCGAGAAAAAGATTCTTTTGTCCACACTTCGTGGAGTCTCCAGATTTTATTTCGGAAGGTTATCCTTCTTACCTACAACGTGTGCAGGATTTCTCTCTTTACTCCCGCCCGCACACATGAGAGACTAAAAAGAGATCTTTTTGAGTGCAATTATCATAAAACCTTAATGGTGAGGCAGAAGTTGAGACTTATGATCACAATCGAATCCGAATTCTTTCATATGGTATGGTTACTTCTCGCTCAGCACTTAAGGATGAGAATGCGTTCTTTGGTAGTTCTAACTTCATGTTACTAGCACGCAGAAACTCTATGTCCTCATAGCTTCTTGGATGCTTGAGACTCTTTTACACTCTGAAGTTGGAGAAGGTTTTGTGGGTACACCTCTGGTAAACCCTCACGAGACTACAACTCGTCCACTAGGGACACCTAGGGGTTTAAAGGCTTAGTGCATACGCTAAATGCATTCGAGAGACTGCACAGTGGGTATAGTTAGGATTTCTTAATTTTGTTTCACTTGAGGACAAGTAAAATTCAGGTTTGGGGGTATTTGATGAGTGCCAAATAGTGCATATTTATACACCTTTTTATTGGCATTTTACTCATCTTTTGTGCTCAAGAATTAGACATTATCCCATATTCTGTATTTTCCTTGTTTTCAAAGAATAAATATTTGTATTAATTAATTTTGTGTTTTTAGGTAATAAATAAAGCTCGGAGAAACTGAGGAGCCAAAAGAGCGAAGAATTGGAGTCAAGTGCCCAAGGAGCAGAGAGCCAAAGCCCGCGCGCGAATTAGTTGCAACCCAACAAGGAAGACTTGGGCTAGAGCTACCCATGACCCGGATCCGAACCCGTTCATCCCGAGCCGTTCAGATCGCGTCTAGCTACATCCTACGCTCGCTCCGACTTCCTCATCAGATCTTGATGCCTCCGCTCAACACCAAATCGCCGCACATCATCCCGAGTCGTTAAGATCTTCACCCGATGCATCCTACGCTCGCTGCGCCTTCCTCATCGAGCTTTCATGTAACCGCTTCACACCACAACACCTATATATTCCCATTAACCAAAACCCTAAATCATTTCTCCTCTCCCTCACCCGACAACACCTCGGAGCTCTGCTCTTCTCCTCCCTCTCCCCGACCATACCCCGTTGTGCAGCCATCTCATTCTCCCGCCGCCACGCCCGCCTTCGCCATCACCACCACCCTATCTCACCAACAACTCCATCGGAGCAGCCACCTACTCCTCCTCCTTAGGTCTAGATATCTCTTTTGTAGTTTCTACCAACCCTAGAAACTAAATCGAGAGATAACTAGAGCTAGGGTCTCCAATCAATCAACCGATGGAGTTCGAGCACGAATTGACAGGGGAACGGCGATTGAGCATGGGTTTGATTTATTTACTCTTTAATTTCGATTTTTGAGAATTAGGTTTGATATTTTGGGGGATTTTTGCATGTATAAATAGAAGGTGTAATTGGATGATTGAGGTATGCCTGGGCTAGCCAGGAGCGTCAATTTAGTTGTATTTGTGTTTTAATTGTCTTGTTATGTTCTAAGTTACTATTACAGGGTGTTTTGAGGAAACCCCTGGTTTTAATGTTAAGCATGTCTGTGTTGGTGTGAATTTGTTGTGTTATAACATGATTAAAGATTAGTAGTTAGCCATTGAACCAAAGCCTGTGATGAGTGGTACTGTAAGAAGACCACTCATACTAGGGGTGAGTAGCTAAATTAGTTAATGAATATCTAGCCAAGACCTTCAAATGAAGGAACAAAATCATAACTTGACTCACACTGCCTTAGCTTAAGATCGAGAGGTGTATTCACCATCCTGGTAGCTCACAATTGCCTTAGTTTAGAGTCATTTCATCACATCTCAGTCGCTTCGACAAAAACCCATGTGTTACACATTGTTACTTCACTTGAATTCAGCTAGAGCAAGCCTTAGATCACACTTTAAGCACACCCATTTCTCTGTGGATCGACCCGTACTTGCCGCGTCTCCGATAGACGCCGTGCACTTGCGGTTATCACCGTAGGCCATAAAATATACATCTTCTCAGGCCTACCAATTTTCTCCAGAATTTTCAGCAACATTCTCTTGTTGGTTCTGACCATCATTGATTTCTTCCAGATCATCATTATTAACTTGTTCATCAAATGGGTCAACTCCTTGAAGGTTTAAGACAGGGATAGCTATCCATGCCATATTAGCTATTAGACCGCAGTAGTTCTCATTATGATTAAAAACATAGCAGCTCCTACAGGTTGCTGATGGAAAACCCAGATAAAAAATTGCAATCTTAACTATTTCACCATCTTCTAGAGAGATCAGAACTTTTCTAACTAAAGGTAAATTAACATCAACTCTTACCTTTGCCTTCACAACACCAGTAGCATCTCTGTTAAAAATAGTAATAGGTTCACCGACTTGTGAAGCAATCAAATGAGATATGTTATCTCTATCCATGTCCAAGCTCGAGCTGAATTCTATGAAGAACACTTCAAACTGGAAAATAGCGTTTTGCACATTCATATGAAATTGCCAAGGTAGAAGAACAAGCAGATGTCCTCCCACTGAATGCGGCCTTTCTCTGAGGATCCTTTGGAAAACTTCTCTTGATCGAATGCGAAAGATGAAAACATTTCTTCTATTTATAGAGATAATGACAACTTCCCTCTCCGCACCCCACCTTTGCCTGACAGCAAAGCTAATGGCAGTTCTGGTAAGAATTGCTTCTCTACAAACATATCCAATGAGAGCAAAAGAATCTATGACTTTGCCTTTTCCTTGTAGATTAACATGCTTAGTGGTCTTATTCGAAATTTTCTGACTTTTTGCATATTGCTCGAAAGCTTATTGATATTTGAGGATGAAGAAGCCATTGGGTTGATAATAACAAGTAAAGTTATCAACTTTAAGATGATGATGAAAACTTTTGAGTATAAAGTTTGAAGAGGAGCTTTTCTAGACCTTTTAAATGTCTCTGGAGGATTATAATTTGTGGAGGAAGATATCTGATTGTATAAGTTTGGAGATATAAACTGAATGAATGATAGAAAATTAGTAAATCGCCAAGTGTTCATCATGCTGAAGTCTTGTGACTAAAGTAATTCAAGTCAAGAGACTTGGGGAAAAAGCTGTATTGCAGTGATTTGTGATGAGACAATTAGAGAAGCAAAAGATATTAATGATTGCTAAGAGAGTTGATTTGTAGTTACTTGCACGCTCAGGCGAACTAAACGAAGAGGGCGATAAAGATTGAGGAGCTCTAAAAATCTTCAATAAACAAACCCAAATCTTCTTGAAAAACTCTAACTCTTCTTGTTATCTGACAGCATGAGAAGAGGACCAATTACAAGGAAAAAACCAGCCGCAAATGCCTCAACTGCTTCCGCATAAACCCTAGTCCTCCCAATCAGGTTTGGGTAGGAGTATAGGGATAAACTCTGCAAGAGAATAAAGAATAATTTGCAATTAATTTAAGTAGAAGTAATCATAAACCAGTAGATTAGAAAGATAGGCTTTTCAGAGAAATATCAATCAATTGAAAATTAGGGTTTCTAGGCTTTTCAGAGATGCATGAAAAGAGTAGATTAAATCGAGGTAAATCAAAAGGGTTTTTTGTAAAAAGAAAAATAAAAATAAGACAGGAGACGGAGAAATCGAAGAGTAGCTAAATCATGGATCTGCAGGGGATCGAGAATGAAGAATCAAAGAAAAATTTTGTGAATCGGTTTTTCCGATTTTTCGCCTGAGTTGTCGCCCGATTCATATGCTCCCAAGACTGGAAGAAGACTCCTGCCTAGATTATCGTTTGTAAGCAAGTAAAAAATTGGATATAGATCATCCCAAACAGCGTGCAGAAGCCATTGGAAAACCATATTACAAATATCATGGATTACTTCAGTACAGTCTCTTAAAAAATAACTACTAAATGGTTGGATAGTTAAGCCAATGGAGTCAAGACATGCATTTGCTTAGGGATGTTTGTGATTTTTTTTTTGCTCATGTATTTCATTCTTGCCAAATTAAAATCAACTGGATGTAAGTAGTAGCATTTCTGTCGGCAATGATTTTCGTGTTAATTAGAATACTCATAAGGATAAGTTACAAATAAAAAAATTAATTGCTCAAATCAAACACATTCTTGTACCTCTCATTTCTTGCTACCAGAAAACGATCAGCCAGATAATGGTTATTAAAGAAAGGTCATACATGCTGCTGTTAAGAAACATAAATAATAGAAGAAGTGAGTCAGTGACTCTTTGGACCTTGGCTCTTGGAGAAAGGAAGAAAACAACCCCAAGACATTTGACACAAAGACAAGAAATTTATTAGATCCAACTTAAAAACTGTACTAGATTTTTCAGATCAACACTCAACAGTCTACAGACTCTACACTCAACCACTTTAAACAACTATGCAATTTCTGATGGCACGAGCAATACTCTTTCTTAAAATCAGACCAAACGGTCAAGTTATTATCAGGTCATATTTCACGACTGATATGCAGATTTCACGACTGACATAATGTTTTGTAGTATTCTATTGATTTGATAACTGATGTTTTAAATTATCGTCTCTTTCTATGGAAACATACGTCACAGTTCACACACTACGATTATTCCGAAAATAATAATGGAAGATTTCAACGAGCCTAAAGCTTCAATGCATTTTACTGAAATGGGATATTTTCATTTGGGTCCACTTTGTTGCAAAGCTAGGGTCATGAGAATTTTCAACCCCAAACTCAGGTCCCCCAGGTTCACTGTTAAACTTCATGCAATTGCTTGTTTTTCACCTAGCAGTTGAAGAAGTTGATCAAAACTTATCAGGCGACTCAGGGCTGTCGTGACAATTCAAGTAGGTCAGTTGTTCATCTGGGACCTAGATGATAAAAGTTGGACATTTAAAGGATCTAATCAAGTCCCGACTCTGCGACACGATCGATCAGTGTTTTCCCATTGGGCGAGGCTCACTGGAACATGAATAGAGTTAATAAAGTTAAGAGCAGTTATGTTGTGCCCTTGAACCGTGTACCTGGTCTTGAACCGCCACAACGGCATTGTTCTCCAAGTTCTGTTGTATCACTCTCCAAACTTTTGGTCCACTACTTTTATTAGTCCCGCCCAGAGAACAAGGATTTCCTTTTACAACTGGGCAGTGTCGCACGTTTAGTCGCTCAAAACTTCTTAAATACAAAATCTACATTCATCAATTCTTTCAAAGTGGGGAAGGGTGCATCCACCACCACTATACGAAATCAGGGAATTTGTAACGTTGAAAAAACGTTAGTGTAGTTGCAGGAAATCCCACAACACACTCATTATCATATCTTGATACTAATTTCTAGATCTAAACATATTAATCATCTAAATCTCAAAATATAAGTGCTAGAAATTTAAATAGACACACAAGATTTTTTACATGGTTCGATCAATGTGATCTACATCTATGGTTCTTCACTATGATTGTTGAGGTTACATTAATAGTACATTTAGAATCTCCATTAATGGATATTTGATAGAGCTCTAGATCTAGTTTTGGGGAAGAAGATAATAAAGAAAATAAAGTCTCTCTCTCCTAATTGTGTATCTTCTCTCTCTTACAAAATTGTGTCCATCCCCCTTTCTCTCTCCCGCTCTCCTCTTTATATAGGTGTTTAGTAGTGGATGACGGCTCATACATAGTGTGAGTACGGCTCATATTCCCCTTCATTTTCGGATCCCTGCTACGTTCTCTCGGACTCTCTTTATAATTTCGTGCTCTCTCTCTCAATCATTTTCGCAAGCTCTGCTACATTCTCGCAAGTTAAGGAAATAATTGAATCTCGCACGCTAAGAAAATATGTTGTGCGATATTGAATCCTACAGTTAGTATCTATATATTGTAACGTAAAAAAAAACGTTGGAAATGTGACGTTATTATTAGTGTTATAATATTTTATCAACAGTTCATTTCGTTACAGTAAAAATTTATTAAATAGCAGTTTCATTCGTTGGAATAAATACACCACCGGTTATCTAGTCAGCACGAGATTAATCTGATGTCATTTTGTTGTAACGGATAGCCGTTATTCTTGCTAGATCGTAACGGGTTAGTCTTAACGATTCGATGTAACAGATCTTTAGTGGCGACTTTGTGTGTAACGGTTGACTTATTGCCACTGTCCTTCCTTGTAATGACTACAGCCACGATTTTAATCGTTGTTTAGTTGATTGTATGCATCGATTTATGATTATTGTAACAATTTACAACCGTGATAGCTCGAGTGTAACGATTATTGCATTACGACATGTGTCAATTGGTTGTAACGTGTAGAGTAACGGCTGCAAACGTTGATGATTGATTGTAACATTTTGGATATAACAACTTGCTATAACGATTCGATTAGTCGCAATTGATCGTAACGTTTGTCGTTTGCCACGTATCGCTTTGTAACATATAGATTAACATATAGATTAACGGCTCATTGTAACAGTAATGACTTTGCTAGGTGTGCTAATTATTAACATATTTTATAACGTTGATTCGACGTTGATAAAAAAAATACGGTTTTCAAAAAAAAAAAAAAAAAACGGTTTTTTTATGTTATAAATAAGCTCCCATAATTGGACCGTGCAATGCAATGCAATCCATTTCTGAAGCTGCAATACAAATACTTTCTGAAGCTGCATTGCAATTCATTTCTGAACCTACAATATTGAATTTGAAACCCATAACTCAATCTCATTCCACAATACATACATTCTCATTCTAGCAGCACAAGGGATTTATTTCATTTAATTATTCTGGAATTCAATCTCATTCCACAATATATACATTCGCATTCTAGGAACACAAGGAATTCACATACTCCTCAATCATTCACATACGTAAGTATATACGAGTATCATCTGTACATTGAAAGAACTGCTTAAGCCTAAAAAAATACATGGTTCCTTATATGGTTATAATCAAATGAGAAGGGTTGTGTTTTTCAGCAGTTTCTAAATATAAGCAAGTGTTGTTCTGCATTATATTTACCTAGGATGAAAAAAGTTGTTCATCCGCCAAAAGAAGTCGTCCATTCACATCATAGTAGCGTTAACCAGCACTTGCCATCAATTCCAGTATCCTGACAAAACAATAAATGAAACAGAAACCAAAATTATAAACAGATCTCATAGGAGAAAAAGATACATTCAGTAATTTGGGCATTTCGTTTTATATGATCATTATGGATGTGATACTTCTGCAAACAATAAAATTAGTGACAATCAAATTAGGAACAATGTTTGCAGGAGAGACAAATAATCATTCAGTTACATGTGCATTGTCATTCTGGATTTCACACATTTTCATTGTTGAATACCATTCAGTCATAATAATTTGAACATTGACAACTAAAGTATCAAAAGTTTATATTTATTTGACAGAATTATAACTGGAAATTCACATACACGGTTCATGTGAAAAAGTCTGAAAGTTATAGTAAGAGTTTACTCACCGTAAGAATTAGAGACGAGAATGTGTTACTTCTTAGTTTTCCAACTTCCACAACTTCGCAGGACCAACATTGTCTCATATCTTCTAACTTGTCCACATGTCAAGGTATTCTTGCACATCAACAGTTCTAATTATATTTCTCTATCAATGTCCTGTAACGCAATACAAGGGCAGGGATAAACTTAATTCAAGAATCTTGATCTTGGTTACAAGTTCATCCCTCGCTTGTACAGCTTTGCAAGGCCAACACGGTCTCACTTGTTCATCATTTTTCCAACTTCATGTGTTTGCATCAATGAATCCTAAAAAAGCAAAGAGAATGGTAGTATGAATCAACTAAATTTTTCATTTAGAGGAGACCATAATAATGATAAGTAATGCACATAACTTTAGTGTGTTAAGAGTTTATCACCAACTGGAATTAAGTATGTTGCTTGTCAGGCTTGCCGCATCGTCAATCTCCATAAGGTAAGCATTATTTGTGCCAAGAGAAACAACGCATATGCATCTAGTATTCGGAAAAGTAATATGTATCTACAAATACTCGATGTGGTGAGTTGTTTCTTCTTCCATAAAAATGAACATCTTGATCTTTAGTTGTTGTATACCTAACCTGCAACCAAATTTTCATCAAGTGAAAGAGACCATAATAATGATAAGTAATGCAAAAACCCTAATGTGTTAAGAGTTTACTCACCAACTGGAATTAAGGAGGTTACTTGTCTGGTATTAAGCATCGATCTCCATAAGGTGAGCTTGATTTGTGCCAAAATAAACAACTCACCTATATCGGGTTTACGGAAAATTAAGATTTACAGTAATATGTTTTCTCTACGAAAACTCGTTGTGGTGAGTTGTTTGTTCTGGCATAAAAATGAATATCTATACCTATCCTACAAAACCTGTTCAAGAGCTCGGAATAAAATCATTTGAAGCAACTTCATTTATTCCAGCTCTTGAATAGCCTTGCAAGAACAGACAATAGTCTCTTATCTTGTTCTTCACTTCAGATGGTACTGCCACACTAACACATCTCCAACTTCAAGTCTTCCAATCAATGAGTCCTCAGAAAATAAAAAGAGAATGGTAGTAAGTGAGTATTTCAGTCAGGATAAAATAATGACAAGGGAAACTAATTATCATAAGAGTTTAGTCACCAATGGAATTAAAGAGGAAAATGTATTAGTTGTCAGGTTAGCTGCATCGATCTCCTTCATTTACAGCAAACCTAACGACTAATATGTATCCACTCTGAAAAATCTATGGTGGTAAGTTGTTTTGTTGGCAAGAGTCATGCAAAACATATATTTGAAGAGATCATAATAGGTAAGTAAACAAACCCGAGATAGAAAAGGAAACATGAACCTTCGCATCAACAAGTGTTTCATATAAACGGCTATGCGAGCACATCTCTAGGTACCTCAAAACTACCACATCTCTTATCAAGAATATACACTGGTCCTGCAAGGCTACGTAAGTGGTGGAAAAAATACATTACATGATATGCACTTGTTACCTATGAATTTTTGCCACACTTACACAGCTTCCGGTCGCATCAATAAATCTTGGCAAAACAAAGGGAAGGGTAGTAAGAATCAACAAATTTTCATCAAGGGAAAGAGACCATAATAATGATAAGTGATGCAAGAAACTCTAATGTGTTAAGAGTTTACTCACCAACTGGAATTAAAGAGGTTACTTGTCAGGTTTGCGGCATCGATCTCAATAAGGTGATCTTGATTTGTGCCAAAATAAACAACACACCTACACAGAGTTCACGGAAAATTAAGATATACAATTAATATGTTTTTCTCTACGAGAACTCTCTCGTGGTGAGTTGTTTATTCCGGCATAAAAATGAATATCTTGTTCTTTTGTT